>PISX010003868.1:64981-130281 GCA_004024625.1 Mellivora capensis
CCACCACCACCACCACCACCACCACCACCACCACCACCACCACCACCACCACCACCACCACCACCACCACCACCACCACCACCACCACCACCACCACCACCACCACCACCACCATCACCGCTGTCGGCAGTAACTGTAAGAGCAGCCATAGTAGCACCTGATGGCATAATGGGTGCCGAGGGAAGTCAGAGTCCATACTTAGAGTTTAGGGCAGGTAACAATCAGTAGTGGTTTTGCCTCATTGTTGGAAGAAGGAGGTTTCCTGAAATTATCTGAAATACGGAAAACAGCTGATGAAAGTGGGTGTGGAAAATGTGGACTGGAAAATTATTAAGTAGGTGAATCCCTTTCATTCTTTTCTTCCCATGCAAACTTGCCTTGAAGGCTTCAGAAAGAGAAGACTGACATTTAGCAGTGGAGCTGAGTGGAGATGGAATGATGGGAGAAGGGACCTGAATTATAAAGAAGATACTCTGGTAGAAAGGGAGGCAACTGGGGTTCATAAGGAAAATTATTTGAAGACAAATACAATTATGTCTGCTTATAATGTTCTATTTGATATACATATAAGTGCTTTTTCAGAGATATTACGCTCTGGCTTTTTTGTTAGGAAAAAAAGCAAAGTACACGCACATTTAAAATAGTTTCTTTAAAAAATGCATCCGAGTTCAAGTGCTCAGAGATGGTTTTTTAAAAAAGAAAACAAGAAACTGTATCAAAATAGCGATAGTACTTATTTCTGCATAAAGAGATCTCAGTGTTTTTTTCCCTTCAAAAAAATTAGTTTCTTTATTCACAAATGAAAATCACATCAGGACTACAAATACAGCCCTTGAAGTAACAACTACAATTAAGATAATAGTGATATTTTCATTAGGACATTCTCTTTGTTTGATCTGGTGAAATTTTTCTTTCAATAAAATTTTGTGATTAAAAATCTATTTCTGCTCAAAGATCAACTATTGTCGCTCAGAGATAATACTTGAAAATAAAAGAGAAGTCTGTGTTTTAGAATTACTGTTAGAAAAAGGATATTTTTTCCACTTGGCAAATAAATAAAAGGTGACAAAGAACCTGCAAGTTACTTTATTGGTGTTGAAAATTAGTATACTATACTCAGCAAACTAATAGAAATACACATGAGATAGTCCTAAAGCTGCTGTGAGTTAGGAAGTTCCATGTTCCACAGTAAGAGGGGAGAGCTGGAAAACTCAGGAAGCCCAGATATCACACGACAGACTGAGAAGAATTCCATGGGAAGCGAGGAAAAAGAAGCAACAAAGAAAGAGAGAGGGAGAATATGGTACACTACTGAGAAAAGAGACTTCGTACTATCGAGTTCTGAGGACTACGTCATCACCATCTGCTGCTTCTCCTTCACGGTGAGAAACTATGAGGACAGGGAGCATATCTTACTCATCTTTGTAGTCCCCAAATCTAATATTAAATGTTCAGCACAGGAATTTGTTGAAGGAATAAATGAGAGCCTGTGCCCACTGTGGCACTGGGAAAGATAAAAGGGTCATATACCTGCATCTGAAGAACAACCTCAGGCTGGGAAACACAAGAAATTTTGACTTTCTATGACATTAATACCTTAGCGGTGTCGTTATGCTATGTTATGCTATTTATTTTTTAATACGTTATGTTTTATATGTTATGTTTTTTATTTTTTATTATTTTTTCACAAATGTTAATTCAACTTTTAGTTAGGTATTCTTGTGGTGAGAGTGTTTGCCCCGTATTTCAAATATTCCCAGATGCGCTGGGTTAGGGTGGAAAGAGAGAAGAAAGAGTTGATATTGGCCATGTTCCAGAAAGCTAACTTCCTACCTTGTCGTTGCCCTAACACAGGTGTTGGGATTAAAGAAAATGTTTTAGCAAAGAATATGAAAAATAGGCATTAGGGTTTTAGTCATGTTGGTTTTGGTCACACAGATTTTTTAGTTGTTTTTATTTTCCCCTTATGGATATCATGTATTTTTAATAATGAGACTAATACTATCATTGTTTATATTTTACAATAATATGAATGACATGATACTGTGCAAGATTTTTATGTTTTCTTAGTTTAATTTTGCAAACAATAACACATGTACATTTTCAAATTTATTCTTCTATATTTGAGACCTAGACATGATCTTTTATTGAGACAGATCCCAAATTTCTCTCAAACTCTTCCTAGGGGCAATATATTTAAACTCTTATTAGACATAGAATTTATTATAAGAGAAGTTGCCCAATATCACACATTTTCAGCAAAATACATACAAAAAATGAGACTATTTTGAAAATCATAGGCATGAAAGAAGCTTTCAGATCCCATTGGCCTCATTTCCATTTCTTCTATTGGGCTCTGTATTTACGGTAGTGGAGAGAGATATGGATCAATGCCATTTATTTTATATTATTCACTCTTTATTCTGCATTTGAACATTGCAAAATTCATTACTCATTTGCACAAGGTTTATTTAATACGGTGCTAAGAATTAGAGATTAAAATTTCTCTGCAGAAGGGGTTTAGTGTACAAGCATATTTGGAGATATTGTGGATTTTGTTCTAGACCACACCATAAAGCAAATATTGCAATAAAGTGAATACTTTAATAGAGCAAGTGAAATGAATTTTTTTAGTTTCCCAGTGCATAAAAAAGTTGGATTATACTCTACTGTAGTATATTAAATATGAAGTAGCATTATGTCTGAAAAAATGTACATACCTTAATTTAAAAAATACTACAACATGCTAACCATCATGCCAGTCATAATCACTGATCACAGATCACCATAATAAATAATAATAATAATGGTAAAGTTGAAATACTGGGAGAATTACCAACATGCGACACAGAAACACTAAGTGTGTTTGAAAAATGGTACCAGTAGACTTGCTCAATGCAAGGGTACACAAATCTTCAATCTGTAAAAAACAACAACAACAACAACAACAACAACAAAAACCAAAACCAAAATGGAAAACCTCAGTATCTTTGAAGTGCAGTAAAGTGGAGCACAATAAAATGAGGTGTGCCTGTATAGTTACGGGGAGATATGTAAGTAGGAGAAATTCTATAAATTGGGGAATGTTATGGTAGAAGAATGTACAGGTGTTCAAATGAAAGAATGGCCATTTATAGGAGGGATTGGGGTGGATAGTAGATGCTTCACAGAGAGATTCCCTAGAGCTCTGTCATAAAATAGGAGTCAACATTTACTTGGCAACTCTACTTACCGAGGGGAGTTTACTCTACATTGAAAAAAAAAATGGCATTTAATCTTGATAAATGCAATTTATGTTCCTATCCCAACCTATCCAGGATGTTATCTTTTACATTTTCCATGGGCAAAATTATACCCTTTCCCATCTCACCTTAGTTTTTTAGCACCATAGAAGTATTAAAATCAGCTATAACTGATTGATATGTATCAGGCACTGTGCTGAGTGCTTTACATGAATCCTCTCATTTGATCTTCATGGCAACTCTATGTGGGAGTGGGGGGATATTCTTTTACTGCACGAGGCAGTTAATTTATTTGCCCAGTGAAATTCTTTTTGATGAGGGTGAGAAGTGGTCACACTGGAACCCTCTGAAGAGAGGGTTCCTTTATTGACGGTCTCTCTTAGAATTCCCAGTGTCCTAAATATTGGTAAGAAAATGGAGAGAGCCACATGCAAAGAAGGATCTGACCAACTGTGCATCCCCCTTTATGATGCATGCTCCAGAACTCTGAAATAATTTCCATACTGTTCTTCAGGAAGAGTCTAAATTCAGTGTTTTTAAATCTTTCAGTATTCCATTTCCTTGGTCTGCAATAGATGTAGTGAATATCTGCTTTGGTTGTACAGAAAGACGTCATCATACAGCACCTCAGCTAACATTAGAGTCATAATGTAATCATCAGTATTCATGTAATAACACAGGTTATATTTATGAGGACACTCGGAAACATTAGAAACTAAAAATTCTTCTGGCCCTCATATGACAAGAAAATACGGATGTACTTGGAAGTCTATTTCATTTTATTTGAATTATAATGCCATCTGCCAAAACTCACTCTCTCAAAAAATACGGCTCTGACGGCATCAGAAAGGAACTTTGTGTGAGAAATAGGCATCTGTTTTTTACTTAATTTATAAAAGACACATTTTGTTTGCATTCATAAGGGCATTTTGCAAATTTACTACACAATTAATATGTCATTCTGTGACGATGACAAAATAATCAGATTCTTAAATGAGTCTCATTTCTTTTAACTTTATAAAGCATGAAAAGACTATACAGTGTAGTATAGTACAGAAATTTACTCTTTCAATTTACAGTAATGTCATCTTTTCTCTACAAGGATGACACTACTAGCAACATCTGGGCCTTAGCTTCAGGTAATTTCTAATAATGATAGTGAATTTGTGCCCCATCGTCCCTGTCTGGTTCTTACTGGGATAGGAAGTTTGTACATTTGTGAAATAATGAATAGCATTTACCTCGAGTTAGAGACTGTGGAAGAGAATGAAACAAATTCAGTTTCAGAGAATGGGTCCAAAAATCATAAATTCTTTGAAAGTGAGTGGTGAGAGCTAAAACCCGTCAAACATCTGTCCAGCTCTTCTGCAGAGATACAGAGAAGATTCTGTACTTAACATGGTAGATATGGTAGAGGGGATACACAAACAGATAAGATCTTCACCTCTGAATAACTTGTAGTCTACTCAGAGAGGTAAGAACATCTAATGTAAAAATGGAAACAGATCCCTAAAGAGTATTTAGGAATGAAGGTGCAGGGGTGACTTAGTATACATAAATGTTGTATGATTTCACAGGAAGTCTGTCTTTAATTTTCAATCGCTTCAGGACCTCATTGATTTTCAAGTAGAATCATGAAGTAAGCCAAGAATGGGAGTAGGGTAATAATTGGGAAAAAATGAGGTGAGTTCAGGCATGGGTTAGGGAGAAGTAGGTGGGGAAGGTGCAGTTTTGCAGGGAATGAACATGGTAATGTACGTACATTGTAATATAATTATCGATTTGGAAGAGAAAATTTATGTTAGAAAATAATAAAGGGAAAGGCTGTATATGTAATGTAGATCAACTGATGGATGTTTTAAAAAGTAAACTCTACCTCCAGTGTGGGGTTCAAACTCACGAACCTCAAGATCAAGAGGAGCAAACTCTACGGACGGAGCCTGATGCAATGTTTGTGAATACTGGGTTGAAGAGTCTTAAGTAATTAGAAACCATCACCGTGTCCAAAAAAGGAGGGGGATATATTTGGGAAAAACCTTAAGTAGGTACTTGCATTCTTGATATTTGTATCATTCGTCTAAAGCACATACCCACAACAGTGCTAACAATAAAATAGAAGAATGAATGATTAGAACAAGGAGGTAATGAGTTGGTTATTCAAGGGGACACCTGCATTTCTGTGGCTGCCCTGATTCAAGCCCTCTTTCCTATATTTCCTATATTTTCTTGTATTTTTCTCCATAGCACCAATCTTAGTGGGAGTGGGGTGCTATGTCCAACTACAGAAGATGAAAAGCCCAGATACTTGATTTCTCTAGAAATCTTGAAAACTAGGATATGGACCTACTTTTTTTTTTAATCCAGATTTGGACAATCCAACACAACCACCTGAAATTTTGAATCTGGAGTTCGTGATGCAAAGAAGCAGCAACAGTGAAGAATTTATTCTAGTGACAGAAGAGACTGCTAAAGCCGGTTCTGGGGGCGGCCACGGCAGCTTGGGCAGACAGAGCAGTGTCTTTCTTGGCCTGTCCTTGAAGACCCTGGTTGAGATTCTGGCTAGGAAAACTTCCTTTGTTTTTTCTTCTTTTCCAAGCCTGCTGCCCACCGCCCCCCCCCCCCCACTTCCCTACCTTCCTCATGATTCTGTAAGCTTCCCAAAGCCTTTCAAAAAAATTCATCTTCTGCATAAAAGCAGAATGGGTTTCTGTGCCTGTACTTGAGAACTCTGATAAATGTATTCCAGGCAGGAGATGATTAGGCGCCTATTTGAGGACAGTGAAGATGGGCAGAATGAAGAAAGAACACAAGTGAGAGACACTTACAGATCTGGTAACTGGCAAGACATTGCTATTCTGTCCCTGCTTCACTACACTGTTTGCTGGAATATGTGCATGACATTGCCTAAGGGATAAAACAGAGTGAAACAAAATATTTTCAAGTATATACCCCAACGGATTCATAATAAAGTGTTTGTGGAACATGAGGATATAATGTCTGTAAGTGTGATATTTCTTCAGAGGATAGAGTAAACTGGGGGAGTAGTGGTAAACATAAATGATTTTTTTAAAATAAAAATGTCTTTCTATACAAGAGTGAAACTTTCATGAGTCACTATACTTTTCAGACTCTGTATCTGCTTCTGAGAACCATGCTAATTGTTGTTTTCATTGACTTTTTGGCCATATCCCCAGCACCTATTGCCTAAATTTCAACATGGTTGAAACTGTATCACAGTCTTTACACCCCAACAGGTTTCCCACTGCCTTGTTCTGTCTTAGTGATCAGCATTGCAGCTGTCCGATGCCCAAACTAGAATGAGACCCAACATGAATTTCTTCCTCTTCCTTCTGATTATTCAATAAGTTCTTTATTCCACTCCTTAATCATCTCATATAGAATTCCTCTCCCCTCCATTCCTGTGATTGTTGCTAAAATCTCATTTCTTACCTGGAATTTTGCAGTTGTTTCCTAATTGGTCTCTTTGCCTCTTCCTTATCCCTTCCAATCCACCCTATTTCCTACTACCATAGTACACATTCAACAAATGCAGATTCGTTCATTCATTTCCCCGTCTAGAACTCCTTTGGTCCCATTCATTCCCTTTGCTTTCTAGGGAGAATGGCATACCAGGTCAGTTATGATCTGCCATGATCTCATCTCTCCAAGTATATCTCCTTTCCCACATAAACCTTTTGTGCTCAGACTTTTCTTCATGCTCAGGCTCTACAACAGTCCCTTGACTCTTGATTTTTACGTATGTTGTTTCCTTTGTCTGGAGCCTGCTTACTTCCTTTTCCTGACTAAATTCTGTCTTCTATGACTCAGGTAAGTTCCTGCTTAAAAGTGTCCCTTGACCATCATTCTTAGTAGGTAACCATGAATATACTTCTATAACCCCAGCTCAAATGTTACAGCCATTATCATTTGTAATATAATAGCTGATTGTTCTCATCTTTCTCCACCATTAGATAGTGGGAACTGTGGGGACCACATAGTTCATTGATTTTTGTATCCTCATATCTCAATGAGCTTTGTACTTCTAGTATCTAGGCTTTGCCCAATTCATATATACATATATTGTTGTAGGGATGAAAAGAGCACATATTCCTTATGAAATCTGAAAGATTTTTATAGCTACACTTCGCCTAATTTTATCATCAAAAACCAGTTCTTTTTACAAAGGTGAGGGAAGGTCTAAGGTATTTTCATTACTCAGCACTTGGTCTACAATAAACCTGGATCTGTAAGATACAATATACCATTGTTTCCAAATCTTTAGTAATCAAAATGCTAGATCTTTTGAAAGAGGAGGATAATTTGTTAAGCAACATTTTTGCCCCAAGGGGAAGGAAAGTTCAGAAAGGTGCCTTGCCTTTCCCTCCAACTTCAAAACAGATTTTCACAGACAGGGTCCTTTAGTAGCTCTTGTTTAATGCAAATATCTCTTGTACTATGGGAAAAACAGAAGAGAAAATGGGGGGGGGAGGGTACAGATAAAATAGAAGGAATAATAGATTATGAGATAAACAGAGTAAGAAAAATCCTTAAAAGTTTAAAGTCCACTGAAAAGAGAAGGGAAGAGAGGAGACAAGAGAAAGCCCCCCAGCTCCATGCCTACTAAGATTCAACCTCAACAGAAAATTGGTATTGTCTTCAGCTTTTGACTTCTTTCCCAGTGTTCTGTTCAGAGAATCCCCTCATCTTCATCACCAGCTCTTCAAGGTCAAAAAACATCCACAAATAATCAGGCTTTGACTCAGTCTGTGTGGCAATTGAGCTGTCTGTCCCTTCATAGTTCAGTATGGGGAGGGGACAGAAATGACCTGGCACACAAACTCTGGGATCTAGGATTATAGATACTTTTCCAGTTACTTAATATATTTTCAACCTCAGATTAACTTGAAATACCATACGGAAGAGAAAAAGTTCTATACAAGTGCTATTATTTTTTAATTTTCTACTATGGACACAGTTCTCCTACTAAAAAGAACTTGGAAGACTTATCATGACATTGAAAAAAATATCAAGAATGATAAAAGTGCAAATACATTCTTCTTTTTTTAACTGGAGATTTTTTATTGAGGTATAATTGACATTATATTAGTTTTAGATATGCAACATAATTGATACTTGTATATATGTGAAATGATCAGCACAAGTCCAGTTAATATCCTTCACTATACATCATGGTAATTTTTTTCTTGTGATGAAAATTTGTAAGATCCACTCTCTCTGCAAACTTTCAAATGTGCAAAGCAGTATTATTAACCATAGTCGCCATGCTGTACATTATATCCTCATGACATTTATTTTATAACTGGAACTTTGTACCTTTTGACTCTTTCAGCCATTTTGCCCACCTCTCAGTCCCTGCCTCTGAAAACCATTAGTCTGTTCTCTGTATCTATAAGCTTGTTTGGTTTCATTTTAGATTCCACATGGAAGTGACATTATATAGTGTTTTCTTTCTCTGTCTGGCAATTACTTTCTTAATCATTTGTTTTGTATAAAATGGATACAGAAATCCAGTATGGGACTAAAAATAGATACCCAAGATCCAGAAAAAAGTTCATGGAAAGTCATGTTGATTCTAATAAGAATGCAGAGATCACGGACAATACTGTCTACAGAAAATAGAGCAAAACATTTTTCCGCGAGGAAAGAGAACACTCTTGAGTATTGGAATAGCCTCCTTATCACTATTGAATCGCTGGGTCTAATCCAGTACCAGAAACATAGTAGGTAGTCAAGAAACATGAATGGAATGAATTAGGAAATTTAGAGAGAGTTTACCAATAGTTTTAAAATGACTTCTTAAGGTAAGTTTAAAAATAATCAAGATAAAATATAATCTCCACATAGCAAAGCGATTAAGGAAAGAACAAGCCAGATAAAATCATACTCCATAAAAACAAACAAACAAAAAAACCCCACAAAACCCTCCAATGTGATTTAGCAAAAAATACAAACTCCATACCAGAGCCTACAAGGCATTCCATTCCTGCTGACCTCTCCAATTTCATGTCCCAGCATTCTCTGCCCTGTTCTCTGACGCCTGCCACACTAGTTTTCGTTGGTTTTGTTGTTGCCATCGTTATTTTCCCTGTTCTTCTCTGGATGTGTCAAACCAGATTCCACGTTAGGGCTTTTATCTCTGCCTTTTCCTTCACCTGGAATATTCTTTCTTTGATACTTTTATAATCGACTCCTAATCATTCATGTCTCCTCAAATACCACAAGTCAGAGGACCTGACCATGCTGTCTAAAATAGCTACCACTTTCCCTTCACTCTATCCAATACCCTACTTTATTTTATTTTTCACCATATGAAATTTTACTTTTTTTTTTCCTGGTTTCCTTGATCTATATTCCACTTGAGCTCCATGATCTCTTGATACTAAGTAAATGGGTCTGGTATAAATGAATGAATGAATGAGAGAAATCTAAAATATTATGAAAGTATGTAGAAGTACAAAGGTTGATATAATGTTAGAAAGGATCATTGCATGTAGAATCCAGAAAAGAACAGGGTGTTAAATCTTTGTTCTTGGCCCTAAAAAAGAGAGTTCTATTAGTTATATTTCTTGATTAGTGCAGTATTGTGCAAAGGGATACCCCAAATAAATAACACATATTTTTCCTAGCTTCCTAGTTAGGAATTCAACTTTCAGGTACAATTAATTTGATGTGACCTTGAAGCATGTTTAGCATGACATCGCAGAACACGATAACCCTAGGATATAAAATGATGCAGAGAGATGGAAATGGTTATTTTAATAGCTGGCAACAGATTTTTTTTAATTTTTTTTTTTTTGGCAGCAAACTTTTTTTATGAGGATGTTTATACAAAGAAAAATACTGGAATAGATTTATTCATTATAAAAAGCAAGGCCCTATGAGTTTTACCTTTTTTTTAAGAAAATCATGAAAAATAAAAAGGAAAGCTAAACTGCTCTGCATGAGGAATGAAGATAAACTTAAGGAAGGGAAAGAAGCAGCAGAAGATAATTGAACCTATGAAAACATATTGATGCCAAGGAGCCTAAGTAATTGTAAAAAAATTTTTTTTCTCCAAAGGAAAGGAGAAATAAGCCTTGACCATGTGCTTTAAAGCATTAAGCACCTATTCCACTCTCCTTGCTAACCTCCAGCCGGGAAAGTCAGGGCCCCAATCAGTTTCTTCCAACCTTTGTCAACTCCTTCCCAGGGCTATGGAACCAGTCAGGACACCAGAATCCTTCTGGATTACTGTCCAAGTCCTTAAATAGAAGCTGTATCAGTCCAGAGTAGAGGGTAAAGGAAAGTGTGCATGCAAAGAACTTGTGTTGTTGAGTCAGGAGGTCTGGAGTAGAAGCATGAGCGAGCTATGTATAGGGTCAGGTCTGGTCCAGCTGCTCTGCCTTCGTGGGGGCCTTGCCAAGTATGGACATGCACAGTGTTTCTGCATACCTTGCCTTGCACCACACAGCCCCAGGGGAATGTGTGCTCACACCGGGCCACACGGGTGACTCGAGGTGTCTCCTACCCACAGCCACAGCACGTGATTTCACAGCCGTTGGATCCTTAGTTGTCTTGCTACAGAACCGGCCTGCAGTGCCTAGGGAATCTGCAGCCTGGTCCAAGACACAGTACCTTTGGGGAGTTGTCACAGTTCACAAGATCAGTCCCGTCGGCACAGCCATAGTATTGGTGAGCCGCTGTCATGCTGGCACCATTCTGAGTTGCTGTACCCTGCACAACCCCATCAGAGGGCCGCCACAGGTAATCACCTGTGTGTAAGAAATCTGTGAGTGCACATGGGAGGTACACGGAGTACAAGGTCCATTTACACCACGGCACGTACACCCGAGCTTCAAAAACTGCTGCACAGCCATGCGACCAAAAAAACGTTTAATGTTGTATTTCAAATTTCTTCATGCACCCACACCCACACACGCACACTGTTCAAATCATCAATAAACTCTATTAACCCGGTAATGCCTTATGTGAGAGATTTCTAAAAAGACCAAGGAAGCAGTGTTGAGCTCCACATCTAGGTTGGCCTGGAGAGAAGAGCTACAGAAAGTGAAAGGTGAGGGCTCCTCAGTGACTCACTCAATTAAGAGTCTGCCTTTGGCTCAGGTTATGATCCCAGGGTCCTGGGATAGAGCCCCATGTCGGGCTCTCTGGTCACTGGGGAGCCCGCTTCTCCCTCTCCCTCAGCCTGCCACTCCCCCTGCTCATGCTCCGGCTCTGTGTGTGTGTGTGTGTGTGTGTGTGTGTCAAATAAATAAAAAAATCTTAAAACAAAAAAGGGAAATGTGAATGAGATCAAGAGTATGGTGGGCAGAGGTGCCTGGGTGGCTCAGTGGGTTAAAGCCTCTGCCTTCTGTTCAGGTCATGATCCCAGGGTCCTGGGATCGAGCCCCGCGACCAACGGGCTCTCTGCTCAGCAGGGAGCCTGCTTCCCCCCACTCTCTCTGCCTGCCTCTCTGCCTACTTGTGATCTCTGTCTGTCAAATAAATAAATAAAATCTTAAAAAAAAAAAAAAGTATGGTGGGCAGGAACTTAGAGCGAAGATATGATCTTAAGAATATAATTATCTAGAAACTCACAAAAACCTTGGTTAGGACTCAGACACTGGAACAAGACTAGCATTTTTTTTTTTTTTTGAACATTTACTAACTTCCAAGTCTATGAAAAATAAGACAGGGACTCCAGCCTTACCTATCACATGACTTCACTTCTAATTAAAGACTGACAATGATCACACTTCTATCTCCACAGCAGGAAGGGGTTCTATCCAGTTCCGGATTAGTTTCCAAGTAAGTAGAGAGCAACACATTAGATTTTACTGTCCTCTTAAATTGTAATTTACAGAGGACTGGGGCTATTCACCTCTGATAACAACAATGGATAGCATGATAAACTAACCACTGTCTACAGAATGTTAGGTTTTTACTACATATCAGAGAGGGGAATAAAGGAAGACATAATCCTCCATGAAGCAGAACTGTATGTGTGAGTATGTTGTGCTGTTTGAGAAAAAGCCAAGAATAGAAATTGGCTATTTACATGCTGTAATAAGATAGCAGATTCTTGAAAGGAATGTCAAATTGAATCAAGTAATCCATGATCAAAGATAAGTCAGAGACTAAAATAACAGCATTAACTCAGTTTACCAAGTTACTGGTGGAGGGGAGAACACTTGGAATGACTTGGTGATCCACTACTACTGATTTCATGTCTGGCTCTGGGGGCTGCTGATTAAAATTGCACATCTGAACCTGACTTCACTTTCAATATTACTAACATTGCTCTCCTAGAAAATCTTTGTTAGCTAGCACTTTACCATCTCTTGTTTGATTATGTGGAACTTTTGTAATATCATTGTGACCAAGATGGCCTTAACAGTCCCCTCAGCTTGACTACACTTGACTACAGTTTTCTTCCTATGGGCTTCTGACCTCCCGTTTCTCAGGGTATTTGCTTTAAAAACTTGGAACTGTAAATTCTTTCTCTGCCTCTGAGATGTAAATCTTTTACTACCCAGAGATATCTTTCTCAAGGAGCTGGGAGACATCCCTTCGAAATGTAGTCACCAAAAAGACACCACCCCTATCTCCCAGTCTCTGTAGGAGGGTAGGAGTCTAACTTAGATTAACTGCCAATTAGCAAAAATAAGTAAATGCCCTAATCCTTTTGACCAAACTTCCCCTTCCCTCAACCTGATAGTCCTCCAAAGATTTCTGTGAGCTTGCCCTTTTCCCCCACCCCCGCAAGGGTAGTTGAGTTCCATCTCCCTCCTCCATTCCAGTACTCTTGAACAAAGTCTTCCTTGCCTCTTTAACTGTTAAATCTGTGCAGCGCAAATATTTTTTGCCATCAAACTGATCCGTTTTTCTCATCCTCTTAAATCATTTACTCTCCTGGTATCAGGCAATACTTTTCAGTTACTTTTAAATCAGTAAAATATTTTTTCTTTTTAATATGAGATTTAGAATAAATGTAACTGAAATGGATATTCATGACAGAGGTAGTGAATAATACATGCACTGAAGAACTAAAATAATCACAGTCTAAGATATGAAAATGTAGACAATTGAATAATACCAAGGAATAATTCAATGAAAAAATACTCTCCCACTCTTTACCCTGAACAACACACACACACAGACACACACAGAGACACAAGAAGAAATATTAAGACATTTTAACCTAATGCCACACACAAAAATTGCTCGAGATTGGAAAATTTGAAAAATCTCTTTGGCAGGTGCAGAAATCTTCCTGATATATGATGTGAAAAGCATGAGAATCTCTTGAAACCTAACAGTGGGATTTCAACTATAGAATGCAAAGTGTCAATATTCTAGGAAGAAGCACTGCTTGTATCAATAGAGCTGCTAGTTTAGGGAGGGCGGGTACAGGAGCCATAGCCTTTACAGGGGATAAAACCACAAAGACATGTACAAAGTTTGGTCATTGTTCATAAGGTAAGTAGATGTTCAAGATCCAGAACTTTTTTTTTTTTTAACTATTGTAAACAGTGTGTTTAATTCTATATTATGATTTTTAAAAAAAATTTAATTGACATATAATGTATTATTAGCCCCAGGGGTACAGGTCTGTGAATTGCCAGGTTTACACACTTCACAGCACACACCACAGTACATATCTTCCCCAATGTCCATAACCCCACCACCCTCTCCTTACCCCCCTCCCCCTGGCAACCCTCTGTTTTGTGAGATTAAGAGTCTCTTATGGTTTGTCTCCCTCCCAATCCCATCTTGTTTCATTTATTCTTTTCCTACCCCCCAAACCCCACGTTGCATCTCCCCTTCCTCATATCAGGGAGATCATATGATAATTGTCTTTCTTTGACTTATTTCACTAAGCATAATACTTTAGCTCCATCCACGTCATTGCAAATGACAAGGTTTCATTTCTTTTGATGGCTGCATAGTATTCCATTGTATGTATGTGTATATATATGTATGTATGTATGTATATATATGTATGTGTATACACATACATATATATACACACACATACCACTTCTTTATCCATTCATCTGTTGATGGACATCTAGGTTCTTTCCATAGTTTGGCTATTGTGGACATTGCTGCTATAAACATTCAGGTGCACGTGCCCCTTCGAAGATCCAGAATTCTTAAGGGTAAATAAACAAACAAAACCCCAAAATAATACCTGACAAAAACCATCCAAGGAACACATTTGGTTTGCCAGTTCTCCCTTAAGTAGAAAAGAATGTAAGGGCCACATGTTGTTCATAAAGAAATGCCAGACTGCATTCCTTTTGCTCAGTTTCCTGATTTGCCATTGTTCTTCTGATGATAAAACCTAACTGTAAAATGAAGTGTATTGACCAATATCACCTAGTTTATTTGGAAACAGCAGGTTGTCTAAGATCCTCCAGAGAAAATCTCTTGCTCCTTTTTCTTCTGTTAATAAGGGCAATTAGAAACATAATGGTCCATTGTGACTGGCGGCTTCCTAGTTAAAGCTTCTCAGCAGCCTCTGAAAGCCTGCTACCTAGGTTTGTCTTCCAGCAAAGATAAATACTCCATTATCTACTTACTTCAGTCAGTTTAACTAAATTCAGCCCAAATCATCTCTCATAAAATTGATGAACAAATGTTATCAAGTTTTTATTGAGCTAAAATTAGTTATTTAGTGTGCAGGTCTGATTTTTTAATCAGTTGTCATCAGGGCTGTGAAAACGAGTGGAATAAAAACCCAAATCTATAATCAGATCTTGCGTTTTTGCTCACACAATTTCTTAATAAAGAACATTCTAAAGACAATTAGGTTTCTTGAAGTGGTTTAATGAAATCATTCAGACTATGCTAAAATTCTGTGGGCAATATTTGATGAGGAGTAGCCCGAGTTTGAGGTAAATTTAGTCTATTATTGAGATCTGGGCCGAGCATGCTATTTTTAGGTTGAAATGGCACAAGACATCATCATCCACACACGATTGGGAGAAATATTTCTTGGTAGTAGGACTAAATTATCGGGAATTCATGTTCAAATAGTCTTCTGGTCATTTATGTGGTTTTGGGAAACAAGATGTAAGTTGATGTATGTAGTTTCCCCTATCCTTCCCAATAGCTCATCATTCTGCTCCATGAAATGCTGCTCAACATGACGTGCGTCATTTCTTTCTGGGGGCATTTTCTCTGTTATTGTCATCGTCAAATGTAAACCGCAGATGAGACTAAGACAAGCAGACTTCTTTTTTCATATATTTATCTTATAACTATAAATTCTTACATAGCAATTCCCAAGTCAGGCTTCATCCAGAACGGTTTCTCATTTCCATTCATTTAAAAAATAACATGTTTTCTAATTCCCAGGAGCCTTGGCGCTGTGAAACCCTATGGTCCTTTCAGATCCCTCAAGGGATAGTAACAAAATTTCTTAGAAACTAAAAGTAACAACAATGAAATCATTATATTTTAGGACAGATATATAATAGTGAAAACACAGGTTGATCTCCAAGCATTTGGAAACCATTAATGTTCATCAGCAACTTTGGTCTTCCTCTAGGTGTTGAAGATGGCAGTCTTTCAACTCTTTGAAAATCTTCAGTGAAATCTCTCAGTATTTTCATTTACATTTCTTTGCTAACAGCTCAGTTAAACATTTTTTCATATGTTTTTAGATATTTAAATTACTTTTTATTGCTGTTGGATTAACTGTTGTATCCTTTGCCCATTTATCTTCATGTTCTTTATCTTTTTAGATGTCTTTTTTTTTTTAATTTAAATGATCTTATTTATAACTAAACTTTACATCCAACAGGGGTCTCAGATTTATAACCTGGAGATCAGGAGTTGCATGTTCTACTGACTGAGCCTGCCAGGTGCTCCTAGATAGTCTTTCTATGTACCTTCTTTTATGCTTTCATTTGTGTTGTTTTATATATTCAGGTTTGTTTAATCTCTTATTTTTATCCTTGTAGATTTCTTGTTTCACTTTTAACTTAAGGAAGATATTATTCATGCATTTATACTTCTACTTCTTTTGAGGAGTAAAATTTATTACAAAGTAAGTCAATGGTAAAAACAGTTTACTTTTTATTTTTATTTTTAAATTTTATAGAATATAGGATGCATGAATATTTCCTCATCTGTAAAAATGGAAACAATGATACCTCTAACACAGGACTGAGTTAAGTATAACACACTGTAAGGTGTAAGAGAGGATAAGCAGTTATAACACATTCCTTCCTTTTCTCCATCTTTCCTTTCTAGATAACTGCTGTTTCATTTGCTTCTTGCCTTATCATGTTGAGTCCTGCTCATTTCCTACACTGAAATGTTCCCTACCTTTATCCTGATTCCAATCCTCCCATGTTTGATAGAATATTGCCTCTGCTCCTACGACACGTTTAATTATGAAGATTCTATTAATTTTGTTACTTACCTGTCTCTGTAACTATTGCGCATTCCTTTAGAAGTCTAGCATAGTAACTTACATGTAGTTGCATGACATATGTACGTATATGTGTGTGTAAGCCTATTCTTTTCCTTTATGTGTCCAGAATTTTCAATTAACATCATGCTATAATGTTTTGTTCCCTATGGTGTTAAAGAGTTTGCAATGATAGCATATATTTAGTGTTGCAAAGCTTACTTTGCAGTAGTGGTTAGTTTCTTCCTAGACTATTATTTATTTATTTTAAAGAGAGAGAGAGAGAGAGAGAAGCAAGCTGAGGTGGGGGGGGCAAAAGGAGAGAGGGGGAGAGAAAGAGAGGGAGAGAGAGAGAGAATTCTTAAGCAGACTCGGCACTGAGTGTGGAGCCCAACGCTGGGGCTTGTTCTCCTGACCCTGAGATGGTGACCTGAGCCAAAATCAAGAGTCAGATGCTTAACTGACTGAGGTACCCCTCTTCCTAGACTTATAATGTGTAAAGTTAATGCTAGATAAGTAAAACAAAAGTAGATTAAAATTGTAAACCCATCAACTAATTTTAACACTTGGCCAAATTAAGTGACCAATTATTTAGTAATTACAAATGTATATTAGTAACTACATGAATTAATAATAGTTAAGCAAATAAATGTACTATTCAATATATAAATATATACGATATATGTGATATGTGCATAGAAATATATTATGATTTATATATAAATATATAGGAAAATATAATTAAAACCAAGTTTTAACAATACCATAGTATTAAATACATTATATTTTATATATTAATGTAAGTATGTAAGTAATATATTACTGAATAAAATCTGATTTGATTTTTACTATTGTTTAATTTGACTCATTTGGTGTGATGTATTTTTTCAAAAGTCCAATTAACAACAGGGCACTTGGGTGATTCAGTTGGTTAAGCAACTGCCTTTGGCTCTGGTCATGATCCCAGGATCTTGGGATGGGGCCCTGAGTTGGGCTCCCTGCTCAGAGCCAGGCCTGCTCCTCCCTCTCCCTCTGCTGCTCCCCCTGTTTGTGCTCTCTCTCTCTCTGCCAAATAAATAAATAAAATCTTTTAAAAAAGTGAATTGACATGTAAATGATTTCTTCCTTCACTAGGGAACTGTAAAGAATTGTAGTTTTTGAGCAGTGAGGTCATGCTGCCCAGAAAAAGCATTTTTTTCCCTAAAAATTTAAATAATTGGGGCGCCTGGATGGCTCAGTCATTAGGTGTCTGCCTTTGGCTCAGGTCATGATCCCAGGGTCCTGGGATCGATCTCTGCATCATCGGGTTCCCCGCTCAGCAGGAAGCCTTCTTCTCCCTGTCCCTCTGCTGCTCCCCTGCTGTGTTCCCTCTCTCGCTGTGTCTCTGTCAAATAAATAAATAAAATCTTTAAAAAAGTTAAATAATTTCCACAACTTCGCATCAGTTTGCAAAAGTGGAAAACAGATTTAAAGGTAGCAGGATAAGCCACCCCCAAATACTCGGCTTTGGTATAAGGATTATTGTAAGCTGAGACAAGAAGAAGAAGGTAAAAGAAAAGCTCTCTGCTCTCTGTCCACCCATTTGCCTATAAGCAGGACATAAACTCATCCATGCACTGCCCCCCCCCCCCCAGGAAGGACACAAGTTAATGACTTCAGATAACTCTAGACCTTTATCAGCCCAGAGGCCAGAGGACACAATACATAAATGAACCTTACTAAAACTAGGCTTATGTACCATTAGTTTCCCCATATATTTGCCTTCCCATAATCTGCTCAAAGTCCTAGAAACTCATTCTTTTCCTTTGTCTCATCACTTCTCTACAAAATTACTGTTTTTTAATAAAATGTTATATAAATTCAAGATCTACCAACCCCTTTGAGTTCCTCACCACTGAGTACTCCACATAAATGCAGGAGGCACCTGTAAATAAACAACTTTTGTTTTTTCCCTTGTTCATCTTTTGCCAGTCTAATTTGCAGGGCCTCAGTCAATGAACCGGAGATGTGTAGAGGAAAAGGCATTTTTTTCCTTCCATGGATTCAACTTTTAACTTATATAGGCTTAGTTTCATTTTAAGTTAAAAAGTATTACTTATACTATTTTCAGTGCCAAAACTTATATTAGCGAGTTTCTGAGGCAAAGTCTGAAATAATTTTGTTCTGAAAGATAATTGTTTTTGGTTCTGATAGTTATTTCAATAGGGACAAAATCAGTCATTTAAATATATATCTTTAAAACATAAAAAACTCAATACATAGTTTATAAGCCACAACATAGATCAATTAAATATGTATCTTTAAAATGTAAAAAACTCAATACATAGTTTATACTCCAAAGACATACATGGTATATATATTATCTTTTGATCATTTTCTTTATGAAATTGAGTAAATCCCTTTTTTTTTTAAGATTGTATTTATTTATTTGACAGAGAGAGACACAGCGAGAGAGGGAACACAAGCAGGGGGAGTGAGTGAGGGAGAAGCAGAGTTCCTGCTGAGCAGGGAACCAGATGCGGGGCTTGATCCCAGGACCCTGGGATCATAACCTGAGTGGAAGGCAGATGCTTAATGACTAAGCCACCCAAGACACCCCAGGTCCTTTTTGTTTTATACGATTTCCTATTCAGAACTCACACAAGAATATTTCAAAATATACAAGGTAATTCTCATTCAAAACTATAGACTTTAGATGCCTTTTCAAATTGTGTACTAAATGTGTCAAACAGAGTTATGTAATATTAGAGAAGCATGACAATTATAGAAAATATGTCAACACTGAGAATTTGTCTTAAACACAAAACTATTTTAGCTTTTTAAACCAAAATACTCCTGTTGTTAAAAAACAATCAACTTAATAAGCTATTGAAATAATTGAGTATAACAAACACTATATAAACCCATATTTTTACCCATTACAAGAATTCTGAACAATTGTTCATAAGCTTTGCAAATAGACTTTTTCCATTAGCATATTTGACTTACAAAGGTTTACTTAAAAACTATATGTAGATAATTATCTATAAAAGACAACAAGACGTATTTTAGGTTAATATCTATACAATGTGTCTGGAAAATACTTGTGTCTTTTTGATCAGTAAAATATTATAGTACACAGATATATTGGGAATTAGTGAATAATTTCATGAAACACTGCAATTTAGAATTGCCTTCAGTTAGAGGGTCGTAGATAAAAAGTATTTGTGTAATTATTAGCTCTCTATATGTAAAAGCTTAAAAAATAATTGTGTAAGTTTGAATTATTTTTACTGAAAATGGCTATCTCAACCTGGAAATAGAGCATACAATAGAGACAGGTGATAGATATATTAATGACCAAGAAAAAAATTTGAGACTTTTCAAACATACATTTGAATTCTTGTTTTTGAACAGAGGAGTTCATGACCCAGCCTCTGGATTTTTCCTATCTCCAGCTCTATTTTAACACAGATGATAATAACTTCCTTGAAAGAGAAAACAGGATTTAAATTCAACCCTCATAACTAGCCGCTAGGTATTTTCCACCTTGATTCATAGAAAGTTTATGTGTAATTTTGATTTCAAATGTTTTTAAACTGCAAACACAAATGCAGAACTCACATTTTTCTTTTAAAATGTGGACACAGGGGCGCCTGGGTGGCTCAGTGGGTTAAAGCCTCTGCCTTCCGCTCGGGTCCTGATCCCGGGGTCCTGGGATCGAGCCCCACATGGGGCTCTCTGCTCAGCAGGGAGCCTGCTTCCTCTTCTCTCTCTGCCTGCCTCTCTGCCTACTTGTGATCGCTGTCTGTCAAATAAATAAATAAAATCTTTAAAAATAAATAAATAAATAAAATGTGGACATAAAATTAAGTCCATATTTTTCTCTCTGGACCAGTAAAATACAATAAAGCAAAACAATTTTGGTTGGAAAAGTATGATTTTAAACTGTTGCTACTGGCTGACACATACTGATTTATGAGCTTCCCAAGAGGAAGAAAGACAGAATGTCATTTTCCTTAGGAAACTTGATACTAACCATTCTCATAGATCGTTATATGTTTGTATTACAACAATTAACAGTTCTTTCATTTTGATATTATATAAACAAAACTTTATAGTAAGCTATGATAGATTCATGTTTTTATTTTTTTCTCTCAGAAGAGTCATCTTCTCACATGACAAACATTTTGTACTGTTAAGAATTTACTGTAGCTAGTTCCAGAAGGTTCAGAGAACAACCAAGCACAATAAATACCAAAAAATCTGTATGAGGGAGAACATCTGGTTGGCTCAGTCAGAAGAGCACGTGACTCTTGATCTTGGGGTCATGAGTTTAAGCCCCATGTTAGGTGAAGAGATTACTTAAATAAATAAAGCTAAAAATGAAATCTGTACATAGGCATATCATAAACTGCAGGAGATCAAATAAACAACAAAAAGGGGGAAAGGATCCATTGGGAAAACCACCTTACCTACACAGAAACACAGATGAGACTGCAAAGAAACTTCCCTTTAGGAACCATACAACCAAGGAGTGGAGTAGAATAAAAAAAACCAAACCACCAAATTAAGAATCCATCACTTCTGAAGTTATCCTTCAAAATGAAAGAGAAATAAAGACATTCACAGATCAAAAATTGAGGGCTTTGTTACCAATACACCTGCCATGCAAAAACTATAAAAAAACTTCTTCAGGGTGAAGGAAAACCTCCACAGAGATTCACCTGCTTCCAAGAAGACATGGATTTAATGAGGAAAACAGGCTCCACTGAGCATCCATGAAAAATCTCAGACCCTGTCTGTTATTATTTTTTTTTCCTTGTGTGTTGTTACAACTGAAAGCCCACCCTCTTGATGGGTACCTCTGGGGACACCTTCAGTCTGGTGCTGCTGCATCCCACCTCTCCCACACCAACAAAAGTCAAAAACAGAAGGGAGCCTCAGAGGGAGGAGATCTCTGGGACGAGGCTTCTGTGAATGGGGGTTGGGGATGAGCCTCATGCAGGGGTGGGTCCCCCCCTCTACACACATGCAGAGGAAGAAAATGGCATTGCCCTGCTATGACCCTCTAGGTGTCAGGTGGGTTGATGGTAGCCCCAGCTCCAGGATGCCCATTTATTTCCCCCATGCACTGTGTAAGTAGTCAGTCTCCCTTTCTGTCCATGCCATGAACAGAGGAAGAGTTGGGTCTGTTGGAACTCAGGTACCCCTCCCCCACCCCAACTATTTTGGTGGGGGAATTTTGTTTGTTTATTTGACAGAGAGAGATCACAGGTAGGCAGAGTGGTGGACGGGGTGGGGGGGAGGGAGAGCCCGGTGTGGGGCTCGATCCGGGACCCTGGGACTGTGGCCTGAGCGGAGGGCAGAGGCTTGACCCTCTGAGCCACCCAGGCGCCCCTCCCCACCCCAACTACTGTCAGCTCCTGTTGCTAGGCACTGGTTTGCGTTGGAGACGGAACCCTCACAGGAGTTCCAAGCAGTTACTAGTGGCCCATAGGACACAGGTGATCGGAGACAAAGCCACAGGGCTGGTGGCCATCAAAATGTCTCCCCACACAGTTCTGGAGCAGCTGTGGGCTGTCCTGGAGCAGCTGTGGGCTGCTGGGCTGGTGATATACGAACATTTGCCACATGTGCCACGAGTCTCTGGGTTTTGCTGGGAGATCCTGGTGTGCACTGCAGTGGTGTTGTTCATAGTAAAGAGTGGATTCGGCTTAAGAAGAAGGAAGGGGCAGTGTGCCCAGAATGAAGTATCTGGAAAAGGTATGGAGAAGACAGAACTGGAGGCCCAAGCCTGTGGAGCCATCGCATCATCTGAGCAGAAGGCCAGTCCTCTCTGGTTACAGATCCTTGCTCTGGCTGCCCTGAATAAAGATGTTGGGTACTTTTCATTGGAAAATGCTACGCAACTGCTGAAGGGAGTTCGGGAAAGGCTGTTGAAGAGCCCTTACCAGCTGACTGATGAAAATCCCATCTCTGGAGCAGCCCAGGAAGATGGAGAACCCTCTGCGAGGAAAGTACCAGAAGGCTTAAAGGACAGCCCTGATCTGCAGGGAAGTACAGACCCGCTGGTTCAGGACATTGGCAGCTGCGGACAGAGGGTGCAGGAAGAGGCAGAGGAGGCAGGCAGGCCAGAGCTTCCTGATGGAGGAGTGCAGCAGGCCACCGGGGAGGGCGAGAGCCAACACCAGACCCTAAGCCAGATCATACTGAAGGTGATGCATCTGCTAGAGCTCGTTAGAGACCATCTGGAAGGTGGGGGCTCAAGGAGGCAGGTGGAGACCGGCTCCTCCACTGACCATGTGCCCTCCGGTGAAAGCCCTGTGAAGAAAGGAAAGCCGTCCAGGGCACTGAAGAGGGAACGTCAGAGGAATGAAGAGCTCACAAGAAAAAAAACAATCCAGCAAGTTGAGCAAGTATCTTTTCACCTTCGAAACACCCTCCTGGGAAGTGAGATTCAGAAGTTGCACCTGAAGCTTGAGGCAGAGCCTAAGCTGTGCGAAGAGCACATCAAACACCTGGAGAGGAAGATGATAGAGGAGAAGACACACTGCCTGCAAGTGAAGAACGAACTTGCCAAGGTGCGCAGGAGGGCAGAAGCTGCCCACTGGAACTTAGGCCTCTACAAGAAAATGACCGACCACCTGTACCGAGAATGGCAGAACATCTCCTCCTTGCATGACCGGGAGCGCCTCCTGTTGGAGAAGAGAAGTGAGGAGAGCCAGAAGGCTGTTCTGTGGGCAGAGAGTGAGTTCCAAAGGCTGAAGGAAGGAAACCATTGCCTCAGGCAGAAGCTGGCCAACTCTGGGCCCAAGGTCCAGGCTATCTCCGGCAGGCCTCCTGCTCCTGCTCCCGCTGTTCCAGGCACAGCCTCCAAATACCCTCAAGGGCCAAAGGCTCCCCTGAAACCCCAGAAGCCCAAGAAGGGAGCAAGGGTGCACTGGCCAGACTCCAAGACCTCGGGTCCCCTGCAGATCTGATTCTGTTTCCCAGCAGCCACCAACACTCCCAACCAAAGCACAAAAGCTGCTGTGCTTACCCCTTAAGCCATACCCATTGTTCCTTTTAGTTGAGAACCTCCCCCCATTATTTAACTGATACTGTCACCATATTCATTGTCACTAGATAAAATTGTACCTACAGGAATTTTCTAGGTGTTTCTGTATTATGTTGAATGTTATGGGCTCAGAGCACAGAAAAAGTCCATAAAACCCTCTTCAGAAGAAGCAGTGACATCTTCCTATCCAGATTTAGCAATATTTTATACTTTTACAAGCACACTGTAAGAGGCGATCATTAAAGGTAAAAAAAAAAAATAGTGTGAATCTATTTGGAAATAAGTATTCCATAAACTCAATGCAGGTAGGAATTCTGAGGTCCCACGAAAAGGAAGGGTCTGGAGAAAGCATCCAGCCTTTCATTCCCCTTTAGGCTGAACTAGATTTGGGTTCTGTTCCCATGGTGCTCTACACTGAGTTCAGTTGAGTGGGCATCTGTCAAAGGGTGGACATTTTTACTCTTTATCTGATTTACCATTAGGTACACAGACTTTGAGAAAGACCTAATGGATAGTAAGTCAGCTCTTGTTGAAAGGTATTTTTATCTCTTTAAATCCAAGTTATTTTAGAAAATGGGTAAAGAGTCTTTCAGGGTTTTTCTTATATGAATTTCACAATACTAGAAAATTCCTCTCATGTCTTTGGGTCACAATATGAGGCTGGCAGACTCCATGGGGATTAGGGAGATTTCCAAAAGCTTTCCACAGTAGTTGAGTAGAGAGTGAGTCAAGTTACTAACAACAAATGGGTCTGGGTTGGCAAGAAAACTGAGGTATTGCCTCTAATCATCCTTTGAAGAAGGATTTGCATACTGACAAAAATACAGGACAAGGCCCTTGCAACTAACTGGACCAGATAGGAAATAAAAGGAAGTACAGCCGTGTGTTTTATTGAGGTGCATTTGTGTTTTTATGTCTAATTACAGCAGTTTGGGAGCTGGTTTTCCTCTAGTATATCACAGATCACTAGTGTTACCAGAGCGGCCCCTCTGGGAACCTTGCACTTTGGTGCCAGAAATGAGCTAGGAAGAGTATTCTTCACTGAAGCTGGGGAAACTGTCATGACATGGATTGTGTGACTTCGCTGCTTTAAGTCCTTAGCCCAGACCACTGCAGATATCTCAGAGTGACTCCTCCCTTTATCCTTATGCCTAATTTTATATACATTGTATCTCTTTTACAGCAATTGTAATATATTGTAATGTATCTACTCATTGCTTTTTCTACCTCACTATATTGGGAGTTGGGGACTGGAATTGGGGGCAAGATCCACAGCTTCTAATTTATCTTTGATACCTAGGTGCCTGAGGAAAAGGAGAGAGGGAGAAAGGGTGGAAAAGATGCTGGGATTACTAATCACAGTTCTACCATATGCTTACTACCTACAGTGCACTGCCTCTTGTGAATCTTAACCCTGGTCAGTTAGAAAGTATAGACTCGTGTCCTCCAGTTTGGTAGCCATTAGCTACATGTGGCTGTGGAGCACCTGAAATGTGGCTGGTTCAAACTGAGATGTGCTATTAGTAAAATATGCCCATGGAATTTCTAAGACAGTAAATATATAACATAAAATTATCCTTATGTTGATTACTTGTTGAGATATGATATTTTAGATATATTGGGGTAAATCAAATATACTAAAATCTATTTCATGTTTTTAAGATTTTATTTATTTATTTGAGAGAGAGCACAGCATGGGGAGCTGCAGAGGGAGAGGGAGAAACAGGCTTCCTGCTGAGAAGGGAACCCAACACAGGGTTCCATCCCAGTGGAACTGAACCAAAGGCAGCCACTCAACCGACTGAGCCACTCAGGCACTCCCTATTTCATGTTTCTTTCTACTTTTCTAATGTGGCTACTAGAAAGTTTAAAATTATACATGTAGCTCATGTTGTATTTCTATGGGACAATATTAGTATACATCATCTATGAATTTACCTTATAGTTGGAAATAAGGAAGGTAGAGGATGAAGGTAAAATATCAACAACAATATTATTGAGTATCTCCTAAGGCAGGAACTGCTAGGCACACAATATATACATTATCTTATTTAAGTCTCATAATTGTTACCTACCTTTTGTGTTTTATAGTACCTCTCCATAATAATACTTATGATATACAATAATTTGTCTACATCTGTTTATATCCTCAACTAGATTACAGTCACCATGAGAACAGGAACCTGTTGGGTTTTTTTTTTTCTTTCTTTTTTCCGTTGGTATTAAAACCTTAACACTCAGCATGATTTCTAGCACAGAGAATGCTCAAAAAATTTCTGTTGAATGAATAAACAGATAACTGAAAAGATGCAGGAAAAGTTAGTCTTAAATGTGGAAGCTAAGGCTCATAGAAGTTCAGAAACTTGACTTCATTCCCACATCAGTAATTTAAATCCAAGACCACTGGATTCCAAAGCCTGTATTTTCCCACTGTATTTCAGGAAAATCAGAAAAAGATCAATTAACTCAAAATAAATTAACTTCGAAGAACTAAGTGGAAGGTCAGTGAAGAAAATAAAACCATCAAGCCTAATGCATTTACTTTTTGGATAAAGACCTTAATTACATGTGACTGGTTCTCAATCTTTGTGTGCACAAGAATTTTTTTCTTTTTTTAAGGATCAAACACTTAATGTCATGTTACAAGTTTTATTTTTAATATATTTTAAGTGAGAAAATATATGACAGAAAGCTATGATAAAAAGAGTAGCATGTATATGAACAAGACATACAGATTTAGCAACTTATTTCTTAAAAAATTCTTTTGCATATGCTCCCTTGTCCTGCTCTGACCCAGGCTGTGGACCATTACTATCAAAAGAACTAAATTTTCTTGTACATTTTACAAATTTATTATCCCTGTTGCACTGGGATTCTGGAAGGAGAATCATCAGTTAATGGAACATGTATTAAGTGCAGAGGGGAAGCTGATGAATGGAGCCCAAGATCCACAAGAAAGTAAAGAGAACAGCAAGGGGACTCAGTGCTGCTTTCACTTTGTGTTCTCATAACCTGCCGCGTCCAGAATTTAAAAACAGAAATTTATTAGAATGTGTGAGGTAGATGTAAGTGCAAGGAGAATTGAAATATCAGAAAGAATAGCAGGGGAAGTCTTTATAGAGTAAGTGAGATTGAAAATGGACCTTGCTATATTAAAACCAAAAAAATTTATACAAAAATAAAATTTAAACTCTGAAATGCGAAGGCACCAGGATAAATGTCTTGGTTCTCCATAGCATTGTTTACATTTGTTGACAAGTCTTTCCCCCCTTGATGAAATGATGGTAGAAGGCAGGGATTGTCCTGCATCATCATTGTTCCCCAAAATAGCAACTGTCATTGTCCCCCCCCACCCCCGACTGTGAATGCTAAGTACATTTGCTTTAAAAAATTAGTCTTGTTCAATAACTATGGATACTCTTCCCTTAGATTCCTGCTGCTGGATGGTATGTAGTTGATGCTCAGTAGGAACTCCTTGAACGACTATATAAGTAAATCCAGAATAAGTAAATAAGGCATGGGTGGATGGAAGGGTGAACTGCTCTTCTGTAAAGTGGACAGGATGCAAAGTCAGGGAGAGAACAGGATTGGAAGGGTATCACTGCATGAGGAAATGTCAATAAGGTGAAAACAAGTGAATAAAGAATTACAGCAGATTCTGTGGGAGAGAAGATATGTAGGCTGATGACTCAGCAATATTTGATCAAAAGTGCAGAGATAATCAAACTCAGTATGCAGAAGAATATAGTATCTGATTTTGGTAATTACTGGGGAGGGAAATTACAAATATAACTATAAATAATATTATTTTTAGCATGGTAGCATAATTAAACATATTAATGCTGACGGTCAATAACACACATTACGCAAGATGCATGATACTGAACAAACAATCCAGAAAACAACGGCCTCTCAATAGTACACATTATTGTTACAAAATAGCAGGATACATAAAATGCATTAGAGCAGAGGTTTTGGCCGTTTACTCACTATGAGAATGGATATTTGGTGGGTGGGGGCCCGGCAGAGAGGGAAGTGAAGAAATAAGCCCTACATAACAGCCCCTTTCAAAGCCAGTCAAAGGAGGGCTGAGTGATATCCTCCAGAACTTAATGGGTGTAGCACAACCTGACAACACAGCATTGTGTATTACATTATGCATTAAAGTAACACTGCATATTTACAAACTGAATTCACTTTAGCTTTTTTAAAGATTTTATTCATTTGAGAGGGAGAGAGAGGGAGAGCACACAGCATGGGGAGAGGCCAAGGGAGAGGGAGAAACAGGCTCCCCACTTAGCAAAGAGGCTGATGCAGGGCTCCATCCCAGAACCCTGAGATCATGACCTGAGCTGAACGCAGATGCTTAACCATCTGAGCCACCCAGGCTCCCTGAATTCACTTTAAAAAGACAACCTGGTAAACCCTGGTCCTGACCTGAGTTTCCTATTTTATCTTTGAATTTCCCGGTGTTAAAAAACATGGCATGATCAAATGCAAGAGTCAACTCTTCTTGGTACTTAAAATGGTTTTGTGTACCAACAGCAAGACAGTATGCATGTTAAGGCTAAGGTTTGACAGCAGGATAATAACTAACAACAACTGATGGACCAACTAGAATTTACTGTAGATCATAGCTTAAAGGAAAAAAAAAAATGCCAGCATTTTTATAGGTATATATTTTCTGACCTAAAGTGCCAACTGATCAGTTGGGAGGGTGATTTCTTGTGTTGGGTTTATAAGGTACAACAAATAGCTTCAGTCTCAATTGGTATTTTTCTGTGGGGCTTTAGCTGAAATAAGTTAGAATATGAATAAATTTAAATATATCCTGGCCATTTAATAGTCCTATAATAGAACCAGTTCTTAAGATATTATGTACAAAGCTTTTGTATACAATTATACACAGCCAACAAGCCGTGATTCCTGGCTTTACGTAAATGAGCGGGAGAAAGGAGCTAAAATCCCAGGTAGGACCAGACACTCTAGACACCTTTATCATTACACCGGGCTGCAAATTATAATTTTGCATTTTTAAAATTATAATATAAGCTTCGGTACTAGGTCTTTGGGACTATTTTCTATTTCATAATAAAATCTTAAATCAAGTAGTCATTGTCAAGTCTGACTTGAGTCACTGTGAGAAAACAATACATTTATCACTTTTAAGTCTACAAAAAATCACTGGAACTAAACTAAGTGGTATCTAAGAAGGCCGCTCTTTTATGCATTGATGAAATAAACTTTGTATATTCAGTGAAGGTGCCATTTCTGCATTCCTTGAACAATCTTCCTTTGAAAAGGGTTATGGGTTTGCTTTCCCTAGGTGCCAGAGCTGCAAGGGCAAAGAAGACCCAACGGCTCCTCCCTGAAGTGGTTTAACAGCCTGTGGTCCAGGTATACCCTGAGGAGAGAGTCCAACAACTGTCTTTAACAAAGTTGACAGGAATGGTCAGTGCCCAGAGATCACAGGGGGAATGGATTCCTTTTGTCTGGAGCAATCTGGAGGCTTCACAGGGAAAGTTGTGGGTGACACTGTAGCTACAGCACACAGAATGAGGAGGGATCGAAAAGGGAAGGAAGGGGATTTAAAATAAAGGAAACAGCATGACAAGCATTAGTGGGGTGTGAAATGCTATGCTGGGGAATGACAAGGCACTTAATGTGAGTGCAGTAGGCTCCCAATCTGAGGGAAGCAAGGGTGTAAACAAAAGATTATCCCACAAAGGCAGACTATGGATGGATGGGAGGCGTTTTGCATGGGACTGGGAGCCTCAACCTCATATCATAGGCACCTGGAAACCATCGAAGGTGTACTCTCCAAAAGAGCAATTCTACAATATTTGAGAACAGTTTATCTGAGACAGAAAACATTGTTTTCAAGCTTTTAAACCAAAATTGTTTTACAAGAAGTCCAATTTGCAGAAATACAAGTGTGAACTTTAGCTCCATGTTTCTCCTGATGATTCAGAAGTTTTCAATTTCTAAAGCCTAAACTACGAGCCTATAAATGTTTTCTAAAGTTGCGAACCACCATCTCCACTTTCCATGTTCTTAGAGAGACTGAAGACCTTCTCAATCAGTGACAACATTTTAATATCTCAATAATGTTATTCTGCACTGAGAGGAGGGCAGGATTTATAGAAAAAGTCATGTTTTCTGGGTCAGAGCACATCTCTTCCGGTGCCAGACTGCCACCAGGTAGTTGGATGATTTTGAAGAAAAAAAAAATTGTTTCATCCATGAAATGAGAAAAATTGGACTAGACAGGTTTTTAAAGGTCCTCTCCAGGTTCAGCACTTAAACATTTTAGGACTCGCATCTGTGTAAGGACCAATTTACATGTCCCAACAAATAACACTGGGCTGATATATAATTTAGGTCAACTGCATCTGACAAAAGATTCAAGCCACTAGTGGGAGAAAATGGTGTCTGAAATTATGCAGACTCACTCATAGTTCACAGATACACAGACCTGCATTTAGAACAGTATTCAATCACCACAGCATTAGAGAGACACTAGAGGTTTGGGGGAAGTAAGGTGAAGAGAGTAAGTCTAGCTCCACCTTTATTTGAGATGCCATCAGGGAAAATTTCTAATAAGAAGTTGGAAGTATGATTCTGAAATTCAACAATAATTTTTCTTTGGAAACATAAATTTGAAAGTCTTTGTGGAAGGGGCAGCTGAGGCAATGGGAGGGGCCGGGAATGCCTTGAAGGGAATATGTAGCTTCAAAGAGAGGGCAAGGGAGGTGGAAGTGGCAAAGTAAGGTGAGACTATGCAGACAGAGGAAGAACACCAGGAGACAATGTCCTTGGGGCGTTCTCAAGTAACAGTGTTGGTCACAAGATCCACATTGTCACATGTGACACACAGGGCAAGGGAGAGGGGAAAACTTTGCATGTTGTGATTCCGGAAGGTCAATGGTACCTTTGTAAATGTTTCAGTGGGATGTGGAAAGAAAGCAAAAGTGCAGAAGTCCGAAGACTAATCTGTGTTAGACACAGCCGAAGACTGACTACTCTAAAGACTGAATTCACACAGCACTTTTTAAAGTCAGTGGGAATCACTGGAGATAGGCATGTAAATCTTGACCATGCTTTTGACAAAAGCCCTTATCTTGGCCATCTAAAGTCCCCTGTAGTCCTTTAGCAACTTCCTTTTGTACAAATTTATTTATAGGCTTCAGCAGAGCAACTGCATTCCCATGTGTTTGTCATTAGAAGATCACTAAGTATCTGACATACATACACTTGTAACTTTTTTTTTAACACTTGTAACTTTTTTAGTAGAGTACCGTAACATTATTAAAGCAATCTTCTTTAACATGAATTTTTTAAAAAAAGTAAAATCAATGGGAACCTACTCCAGCCATTATAAACTTTCAGCAAGAAGCTACACGAATAATTCTGAGGCATTTCCCAAGATGCAAAGCGGGGCATCTTTTTCTCTAAGTATTCCACTCCTGGAAGGCAACTGATGTGTCAAAATATTGATGCCCCAGAGTGAAGCATTAATTTTAATGACTTGGACACCACATAAATACCCACAAATAAGGGAATGGTTAAATTGATTAAGACAAAATATGATTCAAATTAGTGGTAAGGTAAAAAGGAATAAGATATAATATGTAAACATATTATTATATGTTTAATATGTTAATATTATATGTTTAATATGTTTAATAAGCATATTATGTTTAAAAAAAAGCAGAATATCAAACAGCATACCCAAAATAATTATCTAATTTTGTTTAACACAAACACCAAAAATTTTACCCACAGAAAAGATTGGAAGGAAATTCACTAAAATTCAACAGTAGTTTTCTTTGATTAAAAGTGTGGTTGAGTTTAATTTTAATCTTTGCCCTTCCTTATTTTCCAAATTCTAAATAAAATATATATTACTTTTATTAACAGAAAAAGTCCATTAACTTCTAATTTTGAAAGACTAAAGGAAGGAGCAACTGAAATAAACCAAGTTTTGGGTTTTTTTCCCCCTGAAAACACACACACAGGCATCCATTCACTCATATCATATAATGCCTGTGGGCGTGTTCACAACACACACATGCACACACCTCTCCCTCTAGCAGAGAAGAGACAGAAATACATTCTCCTTGCTGTTTATAGAATTGGGGCAGCCTTGCACCTTCAGGTTTGGCAAGTAAGTGACCTGCATCTGGCTTCAGAACAAAAGGTTAAGTAGGTTTAACAATTGTTTAGAACTCATGTTTAAACATTCTTTCAATAGCACTCAAGTGCAAAATATACAAAACAGGTAAATATTAGGAGTTGGTAAGATATCGATTCAGAAATTCCAACTTATAATTATTTTAGACATTTATTCATTTTTTAAAAGAATTTATTTATTGACAGAGAGAGAGAGACAGATTACAAGTAGGCAGAGAGGTAGGCAGACAGAGAGGGGGAAGCAGGCTCCCCACTGAGCAACGAGCCCGATGTGGGGCTCAATCCCAGGACCCTGAGACCATGAGACCACGACATGAGCCGAAAGCAGAGGCTTAACTCACTGAGCCACCCAGGCACCCCAATTTTAGACATGTAAATAGTGAGGTTTCATGGATTCTGTTATCTGAAAACTACATGCCCTGATTCAGCCTAAGTGACATGAGAGCTAAACAATAACAGATTTCAAACTTAGGAAATCATGAAACTCCCCACCAATCTTTTAAAAATTGTTGAATGTCTTTATTTACATACAGCCAGGAATTATTTTAAGGCTTCATATAAAGCCTGTGCCTCACCTTCCTGTAGTTTTCAGCTAATAACAAACCAGAATAAGATTAAATTATACCTTCATGCTGTTAATTGTGTACTAAGCAGGGGATCTCAAGATCTACAGAACTGTAAAAATTCTCAGTGACCTTAATTCCATCTAAATGTGCTACACCAGGCTGCTGGGTGTAGCACTGGAGTCAGAAAGAAAGCCCTGGAATAGGGCATAGTCTTCAAAAACAGGTAGACTGCAGTTCAAAAGACTTATAAGATATTGAAAAAGGAAATAAGGACATTATTATACTAGCTCTGAATGCAGAACATGCTAAGCAAAGAACTTTAAAAAAAAATTTTTTTAATAAACATATAATGAATATAATGAATTTTTATCCCCAGGGGTACAGGTCTGTGAATCGCCAGGTTTACACACTTCACAGCACTCACCATAGCGCATACCCTCCCCAATGTCCATAACCCCATCCCCCTCTTCCGACCCCCTCTCCCCCAAGCAACCCTCAGTTTGTTTTGTGAGATTAAGAGTCACTTATGGTTTGTCTCCCTCCCAATCCCATCTTGTTTCATTTATTCTTTTCCTACCCCCACAAGCCCCCCATGTTGCATCTCCACTTCCTCATATCAGGGAGATCATATGAGAGTTGTCTTTCTCTGATTCACTTATTTCACTAAGCATGATACCCTCTAGTTCCGTCCACGTCGTTGCAAATGGCAAGATTTCATTTCTTTTGATGGCTGCATAGTATTCCATTGTGTATATATACCACATCTTCTTTATCTACTCATCTGTTGATGGACATCTAGGCTCTTTCCATAGTTTGGCTATTGTGGACATTACTGCTATAAACATTTGGGTGCACGTGCCCCTTCAGACCACTATGTTTGTATCTTTAGGGTAAATACCCAGTAGTTGAGCAAAGAAGTTTAAGAACATTCTTTCTGTGTGTCCTGGATGTAGGCACTAGATGCTAAAACATAATGCCCAGGTTTAAAATAAAAAGGCTAGTTCTATCAAAGAAAAATACTATGTAATTTGGCATGAATTATATTTCCTCTGCTCCCATTTTCTGACTCTAAAGTATAAAATGGAAAGAAGTATTTCTGGCAAATGGCTCAAGGAGTCCCAAAGCAGCACTGGGTACCATAAAGAAGACATCTTTAGGCCCAGAAAGAGGAGCAAGTAGATATGTCAGTGGTGGTAGTAATGGTCGTAATTACACGCCTGTAAACATTTAACCAGACATTCTGTGAGACTTAGAGCATGAGCTCCGGTTACTCTCACGATGATAAAGTGAGGTTTAAATGTTGTTAGCTTTTAAAGTTTCACTGTTGTCTCTTTTGGAGCTGGAACACGATCCAATCCTTTGTGTGCTGATGAGACATCAAGGCTCCAAGCTGGGTAGGAGGGAAAAAACTTTTCCCTGGGAGGGAAAGTTACTGACTGGAGTGGATGCTGGGGGCAACTCCGGGCACTCGGGAACAGAAGAGATGAGAGTGGAAGCCTACAAACTGGGTGAGACTGAGTGGGATGTCAGCTGCTAGATTCAGGAATGGGCCAGCGTGGTAAGGCAAAGAAATGTCTATGGTAACAACATTGAGGCAGTTGTTGACAAGATGTAATATGGTCTGAAGTGAAGGGGATATGATGGTAAAATGAAGATTAGCTGCTGGAATTCTGAAGGAAAGATGCAAAAGATTCCCACCCACAATGACATGATGTGGGGGTGTGGAAAGATGGGTGAGCCCTGACGTGATAAGCCAGGAAAGAGACCAAGAATGTAGAGGGAATCCATTACAGAAGAATTCTGCATTAGAGATAATCTATTAAATACTTATCGTTTATGTTACACACACAGTTTGAAATACTGTCACATTTAATTTAATGCTTCAAACCCTATATAAATTATTTTTTTAATTTTTAAAGATTTTATTTATTTATTTGACAGACAGAGATTACAAGTAGGTGGAGAGGCAGGCAGAGAGAGAGGAGGAAGCAGACTCCCTGCTGAGCAGAGAGCTCGATGCGGATGCAGGGCTTGATCCCAGGACCCTGAGACCACGACCCGAGCCGAAAGCAGAGGCCTTAACCCACTGAGCCACCCAGGTGCCCCTATAAATTATTTTTTTCAAAAAGGTTTTTATTTATTTATTTGACAGAGAGAGAGACAGTGAGAGAGGGAACACCAGCAGGGGGAGTGGGAGAGGGAGAAGCAGGCTTCCCACCGAGCACGGAGCCCGATGCGGGGCTTGATCCCAGGACACTGGATCATGACCTGAGCGAAAGCAGACAATTAATGACTGAGCCAACGCTATATAAATTATTTAAATCATTTTATCCTAGGACTTGCTATGACTAAGAAGAGTGATTTATTCTCTATAAGGTTCTTAAGTTATATTAGGCATGGTTTAGAAGGGCATTTCTAAGTTGATTTTTTTTTGTCTCCTAAAATAACTTTAATCTTGTAAGGATTAAAAAAGGGTTATATATGAATAAGTGTATACACACACACACATACACACACACACACATATACATTTTCAGAGACCACCATTCATTGCCATATATATATGGCAATGAATGGTGGTCACTGAAAATCTACCAATACATTCTTATTTCTCTTGCAATAAAAGATAAAAACCTTAATAAAAGAAAGTGATAAGATCAGGAAGTATAAATCTATTCTCTATTATTCCAGGTAAGTTATAAATATAGCTGCTTTGGGGACAGAGTCTAGGTTTTGCTACTCATCATTTCATTTCCAGAGACTAATATACTGAAAGACTGTTATTCTGAAGCAAACTAGGACTCCTGAAATGACCCATTCTTGTTCTCGACAAGCCATAAAAATGAACACATTTCTTAACAAAAACATGCATTGCTTCTGCTCTGAGACATCACTCATGGTTGAAGGAGGGAAGGGATTCACATTCACAGACCTCTCTGGAAGCTTCCCCCTCACTGACCACCCCCACCTTCATCTCCATCTCTGCAAGTTTATCAGTCCATCTTTCCTAGTGCCCTACACCTCCAGCCTTTCACTTAGTCACCATTATATTTATTATTCCACAGTATATTATTTTCCTGTTTGTTTCCCATTATAGACTGTGATTCTTTTAAAAAAATTATTTATTTATTTATTTAGAGAGAGCAATGAGGGAGGGCAGAGAGAATTGGAGAGACAGAGAAACTCAAGCCGACTCTGTGCAGAGCACGACACCAATGCGAGGCTTGATCTCACAACCCTGAGATCATGACCCAAGCTGAAACCAAGAGTAGGACACTCAACCCACTGAGCCACCGAGGAACCCGCTAGACTGTGAGGGTTTGGGTTTTTTTTTTTAAAGATTTTATTCATTTATTTGACAGAGAGAGAGCGTGTGTGCACAGAAGCTGGGGGAAGGGCTAAGGAAAGGGAGAAACAGACTTGGTGCTGAGCAGGGAGCCCAAGTGGGGGCTGGACCCCAGGATCCTGAGATCATGACCTGAGCCAAAGGCAGATGCTTAACGCACCCACTAAGCCACTCAAGTGCCCCAACAGGCTGAGTTTTTAAAGAACAAAACCAAATCTTATTCATCCATGTTTCCAAATTATAGCAAACTTAACCTTGTACCTAGTAGGCGCTTGATAAGTGCTAAGTCATTTACAGGTATTATTACATTTGGATAACACAATCATCCTGTGGGGCAGACATTATTGTGCTTGTTCTATTGATCAGGAAACAAGTTTGAAGAGACTGAATAAATTGTCTATACTTACAAAGACTTCAGTGGTAGAGTGTAGATTCAAAGCTTTTACTTTTTATAAATTCTAACATGAACTTTTATTTTCATACTTCAAAGCTCTGAAATTGGGATGTGTTTCACCATTTATGGCAAGTTTTAATCACTGTCATCCAGGCAGCAGTTGTCACTTTTGTGTGTTTGAGGACCTTTGAGTTAGGGGCATGGTTGATATAACACATGATGAGCTCAGCTACTGTTTAAAATGTCTTCCAAAAGATTATACTATGATTCATCCTGAAACAAAATTTATTGCAAATGCAGAAAGAAATGGCAACAGAAGAGCAAAGCATAAGTTGGATACTAGTGAAGCAAATATTCATAATTGGAAGAATGACTGCAATTCTGTATTTTTTTGCTAAGCAATAACCAAATACATTATGAAATCTATCAAAGGAAGATCTACTCACAAGTAGATAAAACAATGTTAACATTTGTTGGGATTAGACAGTAAAACAGAAGGCAGAGAAGATGAAGGTGAAGGTCAGCACACTGATGCTTTTAACTGATAAAAGAACAATTTGGGCAATGATGAAGACAATGATCATTGTTCAATAGAAGGTTTTTTTTTTTTAGAGATTTTATTTATCTATTTGACACAGAGAGAGAAAGATCACAAGTAGGCAGAGAGGCAGGCAGAGAGAGAGGAAGGGAAGCAGGCTCCCTGCTGAGCAGAGAGCCCGATGAGGGGCTCCATCCCAGGACCCTGAGATCATGACCTGAGCCGAAGGCAGAAACTTAACCCACTAAGCCACCCAGGTGCCCCATGTTCAATAGAATTTTCTATGATGAAAGAAATATTCTATAATCCGTATTGTCCAGTATGGTGTCACTAAAACATTCAGTTACTAGGCATGTGAAATACAGCAGTGTAACTGAGAAAATGAATTTTAATGCCATTTAAATTAATTTAAATATAAATAGTCACATGTTGTTCCTGGCTACCCTACTTGATGGTACAGAACAAGATGGAGCTATGTAAACCAATCTCCCTTGTTAAAAATAAAACCACAGGCCTAAAATGGTGTCACTTGGGCCAAGTCCCCACACTGGGGCTTAACACCTAATCTAGTTATGGTTTCAACCTCTCCCAAAAACCATCTTAACTGGCAGTCAGGATTTTTCTGACAATGAAGAAACTGGCCATATGGGTCCTCTTTATTCCCAAAGGAAGATGAGGTCATCTGCATGACAGGACTACCTGCTCCTTCCTCTATGGGAAAGCGACCTTACTTCAAACAATCTTTTTCTCTTGTAATAACTTTCTTCTCCCACCTTCCTTCTTATTTTATACAACTTTGCATTTTATACTTTCCATTTTATACAAGTCCTTGGAGCTGCCCTCTACGTGCTAGAACTATTTAATAAAGTCAACAAAATCTTCAAATTTACTCAGTTGATTTTTGTTTTTTAACACCCTCTTTAGGGAACTTGGCTCATTAGGGAAGTTAAATTTGATGGTACAGTGAGTTTTGATATTCTCATCTGGAAAGTGAAAATATAACTCATTTCAAAATGTTGTTGTGGGGGTTTAATGAGATGCTATAATGGGCTATGTTTAGCATAAAGCCTGGTACATGGTAAATGAAAAGAAATGAAAGTAGTAGTAATAGGGGGAGTAGGACTAGTAGTAGTTATGGTAATGGTATCACTTTTATCTTTGCTGACAAACAGCAAGTAAGGTTTGAATACTGTAATTAGCAGGAGGTCAGAAAAGAGTACCCTCTGTCTCTCTCAAAAGATGGTAAGTTGCCTAGCAATTAGAAAATTCATTACAGATAGTAAATTAGGCTGTGCATAATTTCAATAAATACTGATCAGCCTAAAATTTCTAGAAGGTGGATTAGTGTACAAGCAATGCTTCTGAATATCCATCTGCATTTTGAAAATCCAAGTTCTAGTGTCTTGGAAACATCCTCTTTTTTTTTTTTTTTAATAAGATTTTACTTATTTATTTGAGAGAGAGTGAGAGACAGCACAAGAGCTGAGGAGCAGAGGGAGAAGTAGACTCCCCCTGCTGGCCAGGGAGCCTGATGTGGGACTCAGTGCCAGAACTCCGGGATCATGACCTGAGACAAGGGCAGACACTTAACTAACTGAGCCACCCAGGTGCCCCAACCACCCTATAATTCTTAAAGGGATGCCAGATCATCCCTAGCATTTATGAAAGTTTTAGCAAGGATAAACTCTCTCTATTAATACAAAGGGGAATACTGTGTTCACCAAGGTTCCCCTCTGGATTAATGGTAATAAGGAAGGTAGTAAGGAAGGATGTCCTTGCTGAGCCATACTAAGGGCTAGGGTGTTTTTAAACTGCTGGGTAACCATTCTGGAAATCTTCTGGAGTATGTTCTCTGGTTAACTGCTATAAGCTTATGTGTGTGTGTGTATGTAAGGAGACACAAGACTAACGAGGACAATGAAAATCGAATGGTAGTAAGGTCTTGGCAACTACACCCATCCAAACATTTCATCTGGTTTAAAGCCATTGAGGAGAGATGAGTTAAGAAGAAAAGCTGAAAGAGCTGATTTTAGGAAACATGTCACTCTCTGGAATTGAGTCTGGGATTGAGCAATGCTGCTTTTTTAAAAGAAGTTCTAGGAGATCTAACCCATTTTTTTTTTCCAACCTTTCTGGAGAATCAATTATACATTAATGTCCGGGAGACTGGCAGCTTTGGGAAAGAGCACCCTGGGTGCATCAATTAGCACTGTGATGAACACTGTCAGAAAAAGCTGTGGTGAGGCTGGCCCCACCAACTTTCTGAGTAGAGGATATTGACAATGGGACACTCAAGTATTATAGGGAGAACTAGGCTGAGCTTGAATGGGGACTAACAGACCACACTGTTTATAGTGTCCCAAAATCACTTGTGGGAAGGCCTCAAAAAAGGGGTCAAGGTCCTTCTGATCAGACAGAGCCATGCATAAGCAGGCATTAATGTTAAAGTGACCTAATTTGTCTTCAGTGGATAGTGATGCCGGAGGACACTAGGGTACACTAGCTGTTTTGTTACTTTGGAGTTCCTGTTATTATTCAGACCTTTTTGAATTTCTGTAGTTGTATGCCACAACGATTTAGGGTGGAGTTAGTCCAGGATAGTTTTGGCTCCAATAAAGAACTGTTTGTTGAAAGCCTGCTCATCATTTGCCTTTTTATTGCTACCAGAACAACAGTAACTAGAATCACTAAATCTAACACTTGAATAAAGGCCCTTCAGAGGGCTAAACAGTGGCAATTACCAAACAGTACACACCAATGGTTCTTGGCAGGAAGTGAGGAACAAGAAGTAAAGAATTACCCCATGAACTAAAATAATTTGGGGAGTCTTTCAAACAGAAAATATGTACATTTTTAAAATATAAGGGGCATCAGAACAACAACAACAAAAACCTGTTTTCTTGAGAAAGAAAAAAATAAATAAAGTTTAAGTATACACCCAGCCTTTTTTAGGAGTACTCCATTCAAAGTAAAGCATTAAACCATACTGGGAGATAACAAACTGCATACTCATCTGTATTGTTTAACTCAACCTTGAGTGAGTTGGGATCAGTTGAAAAGAGAATTTTTGCCTTTCCTAGCAAAGGTCATATTGATAGAAGTCCTATTTCATCGACTCCTACTCTCTGAGAATGCTTGTTATAATATAAAGATAGACTAGGTGACACTTATTCCTTCCATTCTTTCAATCTGATGGCTGAGTTCTAATTATGACTTATACCAAATTTTATCTAGAAGTGCTGTTCATACCCTGGTCAAGTAACTTGAATAACAAAAATGAAATACTTCGCTTGGCCATGCAACTTAAGTAACAAAAATGAAATATGACTCTACACAGTATTTTAAGCAAAGCTCTTGAAATAGGGAAGCTTATTTTAGCATGGTGATATTTTGAGCAATAAAAAAGATCTAATAAAAGAGAAATAAGAGAGAAAGAGAGGAAGTTGGAATTATATAAGTCAGAGGTAATAGATCAAAAGGTGAGGAGTACGTAAGGTACCAAGTCTAGTTGACAAATTGGACATAAATAAATCACTGGGGCCAGATGGCATTCACCCAAGAGTTTTGAAGGAACTCAAGGGTGAAACTGTGGAACTGTTGGCCAAATGTGTTAACTGTTGTTACAAACAGTCACCTTGCCAGAGGACTGGGAGATTGCTGATGTGATTCCCATCTATAAGCAGGACTCTTGAGAAAACCCTGGGCACAAGATATAGATCAGCAAGATTGGGTGTTCAGGCAAAAAAAGATGGGGAGAATAATAGTCTGTAGCTCTGGTAGTCTCTAATAGAATGTGATCTCATCATGGACAAAACCTTAAATCACAGCATCAACTGCAGATCACAGGGTCTTACACAAAATGTGAGAAATTAACTCACACAGACTCCTGATTGCACCAGTTGCTGTGTATACATATATATGTATATATGCATGCATATACATATATATGCATGCGTATACATGCATATTTTTGCATGTATATATGTATATGCATGCGTATATATGTAGATATGTATACACATATTTTTTTCACTTATACATATTCATTTATACATACATATATATAGATATTTTCACTTACCATAATGACTCTGTAAAGTAGATGATATTATAGAACTTCAGAAGGTATAGCTAATAATACTGTACTGTATACTTAAAAAAAAAACTGACGGTAGATCTCAAGTTAAGTGTTCTTACCATAATAAAAAAATCCTTTGGTAATAAACTTCATGACTTTAGATATTATATGTATTTCTACAAAACCAGGCAAAATATAATAGTAACCTAATTATGTACAAGTGCTTTTTGTGACAACATGAATCTGGGAATAATTTCTTTTTTCACTTACCAACTGACCTCATTATTTTCCCTGTGTTCAAGATAATTTTCTATTTCCTATTTCTACAAAGTGAATGTATAAAGACATGAAAAAAATCCACTCATGTGGCAGATTGTGTTTTATCTTTTGTTACTTGTTTAAGAGAACAAAAGTGAAGAGGAATTAACTTTCTAAAATTCATACAGCTTGGACGGGTAGAACTAAGTTAAAAACCAATGTCAGTTTTACCCTAAATTCTGTATTCTTGATAGGTGATCATCAGTAACTGATTACTTGATCTAAATTCATTCTTACTTAAAAAACGTAGTCATGTACAAAGTAGATTCCTACTTCTAATAGTATTATTTCAGCTCTTATTACTTAGTTACTGTGTTCTTCTACTTCCTTTTCTTCCCAAAAGTCATTAACTATTTCCCAGTTAACTTTCCTTTATGCCAATTTTAACAGCTAAGAATGTACACGGGTTCAAGATGTCGACAATTTGGTTTTTTATATATTGCTATTGTTTATTAAATTAATTAAAAATATTTTTCTTTTGTTTTGAATCAGGATGGAATGTTAGAAAATTTTCAGTCAAAATTAATAATACATGGAAAAAACTGTACAGATGTATTTGTGAAATGTTCACTGAGGTCACAAAATTTACAAATGGTAGAGTTAGGAATGGTGGGAAGAGGGAAAAATTTATGTATGTACTAACTGGAGGTCCTTTTGTGAGGACTGGTCTGCTCATATGCAGGATGAGAATCTGTAAGACCTAACAGAGATCACCTGCTTCAAGGTTAAGAGTGAACAGTGATACCAGAGGTATTACAGTGTTTGAAGGCTTTGTAGTTCTAACTCAGAATACAGAGACCTCATGGACTACCATTGCCCTTCAATATTATCTGAAGCCTCAAGAGCCCTCAGCTTAGAAAAAGAATAATGTCTTAAAGTAAGGGGAACATTTTTAAATTGGGTTCAAAGTCAAAATAGACTGCTCTATCAAAAATAAAAAATTAAAATAAATAAATAAAGCCAAATACCACTGGACCAGTGATCTCCCAGTAACTTAACTACCTGCTGAAAAAACCCTTATCACCTTTCAAAAATAGGATTTTAGTTATTTATTAGACAGAGAGAGAGAAAGACAGCAAGAGAAGTAACACAAGCAGGGGGAGTGGGAGAGGGAGAAGGAGACTCCCCACTGAGCAGGAAGCCCAATGTGGGGTTTGATCCCAGGACCCTGGGATCATTACCTTAGCCGAAGGCAGACGCTTAACAACTAAGCCACCCAGGTGTTCCCCCCATCACTTTTAAAGACAACACAACCATCCACAATATAATTTTTAAAATTATATATGGGGGGAAAAAACAAACAGAAAAAATTTGATCTATTGTCAAGAGAAAAAGAGTCAATAGAAACTGACCCCAAGATGACCATATGTTAGAATTAGCAGATAAGGACTTGAAAGTAGCTCAAAGAAAGTATGATTATAATGAAGAAACAAGTGAGGAATCTCAGAAGAGCAACAGAAATTTTAAAAAGGAACAAATGTGATTTTAGAGCCAGAAATTATACTATTTGAAATGAAAAATTCATTAAGTAGAATCAACAGGAAATTGAAGATAGCATGAAAAAAGGAACAATGAACTTGAAGGCAAATCAATATAAAGTATTCTATCTCAATTACACAGAGAAAAACTATTTTAAGAAATGAACAGAACTTCAGTGCTCTGAGGAAAGAATACTTCCAAATAATCCAAATCTGGTGAAAGACATTCTTACAGATTCAAGTGTTTATTACACCGAAGCAGGATAAATATCAAGAAAACCTCACCTAGGTATGTCATAGTTAGATGAAAGAAAAACAAATAGGAAAATAAAGATGGGGAGCAGCCAGAGAAAAGCAACACGTTAGACACAAATGAAAACAATCATGGGATTTACATACACATAGATCTCTCTCTCTCTCTCTCTCTCTATATATATATATATATGGCAACAAAAGCACAAAGGATGGGGGTTTGGCAAGTGGAACTATACTGTTTCAAGTTTCTAATATTTTACATAGAATAATACATTAAGTAGACTGTGATAAGTTAGGGATGTATATTGTGATGTTTTATTTTAAATAAAATAAAACTGTAAGGAAGTAAATAAAATCTGTCTCAGTTCCACAGGGATTTCATTTTTTTCTCATGTCCTATAGACTCTCAGTCACTATTCAAATGTGAACATGAGAAGTTCCATGTCACAGACCTCCTTTTATTTCCAGAAAACAGGTATGCACTGTAACAAAGTCTTCTGGAAACAATGAAGGTATAATTTGAAAGTAAGCTTTAAAAAATAAAATAAAAGCAGGTTATATAAAAAATTTGTTAAATACAAATGTTCATCTTGAAAATAAGAATTTTTGGCTTGTTGTCTTCTTCAAATCATGAACTGACTTTATTATCAATGATCTTGTAAGGATGACTTCAGCTTCTTGGATATAGAAAGGAAACAAAGTAAAGATTTAAAAAAAAAGATTCTTATGACTGACATGCAACTTCTTTGATAAATTGGAATTTCATAGTTTGTCAAAAGCCAATTCCAAAAATTCATGTTACAATTCTATTTCCCCAGCTTTTGCCCTCTCTACCTAAAACTTACAAATACACTCACCTCATTCAGGTCTGGTGTCTTACTTGCTCACTGTCCAGCATGCCAAAGCCATACTCAGCCTCTTCCCTTCCACTTGAAATTATTTCTAATTTCTAGTCAACTGGTTTCCAGGTCATACTTGTATGTCCCTTCTCTCCTTAAGCCCATCCGTTGAACAAACGCTCACAACACTCAAGAGCATCGCCTCTCAGACTGTCAGTCAACTATAGCCTTTCACCAACTGATAAGTGATCCACAGACCCAGTAGCCTTGTTCAGCTTCTATACTTCTATGTGTCTAAGACAGGGTAACACACACATATTCTCCTTAGAGTATAATAACAAAAAGCTAAATCTCTTAGGAATAGTGGGTAAAGTACAGAAGCATTAAGGTTGCACTTTAGAGCACAATTATATATATTAAAGTATCTAGAGAATGCATTCCAAATAAAAGACATGAACTTTATTATGTTTTAAACTCATCATCAATTCTGATTTATAATTTGGTTTTTATAATGAGTGTTTCAGTAGGAGGTCATTCTGTTCCAAAATACAAATTGGCAAAAGGTCCTTCAAAAACACAGGTGTCTGCAAAACTGTTGATAAATGACTGTGACAAGTTTTTATAACTGACCCAAACATCAGAACATCCCACCACTCCTACCTCCTCACTGTTTTTCTGATCCATGTTTGGTGGATGACAGAGTTTCCTTTTCTATCTTTTTTTTTTTTTTTTCCCCCTTAAGCACTTTGAGGCAATGCCAAGCATTTGGGAGATGGCTTCCTGGGGTGGAGGTAGGCTGGGAGGGCTTACAAGGCAGAGGTTTCAGCAAGGGGTAAGAAAAAGGAGTTCCCCTAAAGGAAACTCTAGCGAAAAAAATGGAATCTGTTCCTTGTTTTGTTGTTGTTTTTTCATGAGAAGCTAGAGGGTTGACAAGGGGATTAAACCCACAGCCTTGGCCTTATTAGCACCACACAATTAAAATAAAAATGTGTGCCTTTTGTTCTGGAACTCCTACCATTTTCTTAGTAATTTAGATGTCATTTATTCAAGACATTTTATCAAAAAAGAAAAAAAAAGAGTGAAAAGGCTTTCCCTTGTAATAGTGACATTACTTATTATTATATTTAATAATATAATAAATAAAATATAATAATTTTAATAATAAGTGATAAAACATATAGTACTTGTTATATGCTAGCACTTTGGTGTTTTACATATACTTATTCATTTTATCCTCACAAGAACCCAAAGATGTAGTCACTGTAAGTATTCTTATTTTATAGATTAGGAAATTGAGGCACTGAGAAGTTAAGAAAATGTCCCAGGGTCACATGGCTAGTAAGCAATGGAGTATCTGAATCGGGCATTTCAAATCCAGAACCTTCCTGGCCAGTATGTTACATAGCCTCTCTTAAGGCATACTCTACAGCAACTTTTCCCAAATTTTCATGGGCACACATGAAGCATCAGGGGATTTTGTTGAACCATAGATTCTGATTCATTAGATCTGTAGTGAAGCCCGAGATTCTGCATTTCTAACAAGTTTCAGGAGATTCTGGTCTTTGAGCCATACTTTGGGTAAAATATTATAAGGTTCAAGCTGTCTTGTAAAAGCATTTTGTGTTGGGTGGCATTGGGGAGGGGGTGGTGGCTAGGACTGATGAGAAAGAAGAAATGCATAGAAATTAAAACCATGCATGTGAATGTGCACCTAGGTTCTATAGCTAAAATATTCTAGAAGATGGATTTCATTTTGAAATGGCCTAAATACAATAATAAAATTACCCTGGATGTCTAAGCGAAATGCTAACTTAAAAAGTATTAAAAAGAAAACTGCAGGCCCAAAATGATTTAGGATGAGTCCCCAACCTGGGACTCAATACCTATTCTAGCTGCAGTTTCAACCTCTCCCAGATGTAGTCTTAATTTCTGATCAGGGCCAATGAAGTAATCTGCCACATGGGCCCTCCCCATCCCCCAGAGGAAGATGAAGTCATCTGCCTGATAAGACCCTCTATTCTTTCTCCTAAGGGAAAGTAACCTCCCATGGAATAATCCTTTTCTTTTGTAATAACGTTCTTGCCCCACCTTCCTTCCTATAAAAACCTTCCATTCTGTACAAGTCCTTGAAGTTCCCCTCTACTTCTTAGATGGGGTGCTGCCCAGCTGATTCAGATATCATTTAATAAAGCCGATCAGATCTTCAAATTTACTTGGTTGAATTTTATTTTTTTTTAATAAAGGTTAAATATTATTCCAGGAACCTTATAACAATTGGAGAAAAATACCTCTCCATATCTGAATATATTTAGTTTTTGGATTTTAAGCTTCTTCTTTGATGAAATTCAGAAGTTATTTACCTTTTCTCATATTATGATGAAATAATAGGACCCTTGAACATTCCTCACAGTCATGGGAGGAAATCCAAGCATAAGGATGGAAATGGAGAAAAAGGAAACTTTCGAACTTTCTTTAAGACTTTTGAGGAAGGAAGCAGGCAGAGATGTGCTCCTGAAGTGCTCCAATTGGTCTATTTCCTGAGATTCTTCCCAACAGACCGCCAGTCCTTCAGGTCTTGAAATCTTCTAGACCTTAGTGTTCTCTATTAAAACACAAATATGTGTGCCATAGCAAATGGCAGCGTGTTCATAGGGGACACCTCAAAGGAGATGGCTTGCCAGCCAAATCACTAGTTGACTAACTTCTCTCAAGTTCAACAAATAGGAGGAGTTTCTCAGGAAAGGGAAAGGCAAAAATCCCCAAAAGAAGGCCCCACAAAGTTCACTGTGTCTGACAGACCCACAATTTTGTCTAGACTTGCTTGATCCAACTCATCTGATAGGATCAGGCAGAGAGTCACAGCTTCTCCACTAGTTGAAGTTCCCTTTTGGAATCAGTGAGATACACATTTTTTTTCTTTTTTTAAGCCAAAGGAAACACCTATTACACTCCCTGCTGATTCAATGAACTTTTGATCAGCATCCATGATTATCACTAACTTCATTGAGGGGAATATGTGTATGAGTGGTTCTGTAATTATTTGAGACACTTGCAAGTAGGAGGATTTTCAAAAGCAGACTGAGTGAAGGCAGATCACAGTTTGCCTGTTTTCTTTTTTACTTTCTCTAGATGCTAATAACTGCTAATTAGAGAGAGCAAGGAAAGCAGTGGTTGGTAACTCGCTTTTAAAATTCAGTCTGATTATAATATGGAAACAGACTGTTCCTTCTCAAAGGCTAAATGAAGGCAGTTCTGTTTATCAGGTATTTCATTGGCTTTGCAAATCATACTAATAGATTTGCAAATCTAGGTCTTCCCCCCGCCTGCCCAAATCATTTATGCAAGTGGTCAGTCAAAGCAAGAAAAACAAGATTTTGGAAGTGAAGGAATTGAAGCTGGAACCTAGTCAGCTCAGATGGAAGAATGAATACCAGAGTTCCTATCACCCCCAGGCCTGCCAGACCAGCCAAGGAGCACATAGGCCTAGACTCTAGGGATAGGAATGCTTGCTGATCCTTTAAATGAACCTATAGGACAAGTAGTTAACCAGCATTAATGGAATCTTTTATAGAACACATATATTTTTTAGATTTCAAATCTCTCAGAATAGAAAAGACCTCTGGGGGACCAGATGAAGTGGCCCAGAGCACCTGCTAGCATTGACCTCACAGGCCTCCAATCAATGGCATCCACCTTTCTCAGGAGACCTCTGCCCCAAATTTTGTCCTTAAAAATGCTCGTTTGAGAGCTATCGACAAGTTCAGGACTTCAGAGCATTAGCCCCCATTCTCTTGGGTAATGCCACACTAGTAAACAGCCTATCTTTCTTCATTGCAAAAGCCTGATGTCAGTTTTATTGGTTTGCTGTGCATCGAATGGACAAGCTCTTATTTGGTTCAGTTACAGAATGGCAGGTGGTAGATGACAACATTCGACCCATATTCTATGGCAAATACAGATCCCATGATCCTCACACCATAAGCACATAGCTTGCATTTTATTATCATTTAAAACATTAAGTATGTATATTAAGGTACATTTTTATGACTTAAAATGTAATAATTTGAGTGCATCTACTCACTTAAATTCTTAACTAGACTAGCCATATTTACGTCTTTTGAAGATATGTGGGAAATAAGGCTGAGGAGAAAACAGACTTAGGTAAAAGCTAAAATCCATAAGAAAATTGTCAAAAATTAAAAAAGAATGTTCAGCTTCATGTAGACTAATTTAGATATCTGAGTGAACTTTTACAGTCTGCATGTACTGTGGCCAATTGTTAAGAATCATGAAATCAGGGTTATCCCAAATCTTTAGAGTTTAAGTTGCATATTTAAAAGAAAACATAATTGAAATAAAATTGAATTTTAAAAACCAGGTAAGTTGTTCACACTTCATGTAAGACAGTAGATTTAAATATTAAATTGTGAATTTATTAAAATTAATATTAAAACATTACATTATCTTTATCTGATACCTAGCAAATTTGGCTGAATCCAGCTAAATGTTGTGTGCATTAGTAGAAAAAATAATCCACCATAGGCCTTGTAAAAAAAAAATGTCAGGTAAAAGTAGTTTCTCCTTTTGCCGAAAACAACTTGGCTTCACAAAAATAAAAGCATGATAATTTTGAAATTAATGGATGTTATTAACTCCTTTGATATTTAGATTGTAATAATCACAAGCCTATATGATTAAAATATTTTCCAGATTCTAATTCTAACCACACTTAACTAGCAGAAGTAAACAAATCGTCCCATATTTTATTTCTAGGTCAGTGAAACCAAAAACAAGAGGGTTGTGTTATGATTATGGTCCTCAAGAATACAAGCTTGGTGTGATTTCTTTGAATGTCCTGAAACACATATTTCTTCACTGCTAATGTATGTGATAATTACACTTTGCGACTTTTAAAAAAAAGAACTATTAATATTCTGTATCTAACTAGTAGATTTAGTAGTCAAACATCTTTGGTGCAACTACTCAGCATTCCTCAAAATGGTAAAAATTTTGCGTGTAAACAGACACAGTCTACCAACTACTCCAACTATTTCCAGTATAGTCTCTTGGCCTCCTATTGATATTATTGTATTGTAACATACGGTTTAAAATATCATATAATAAAGTAGACTGAAAATTTATCTTACATTATGAAATAAGAGAATAAATAATCTATTTAATCTGATATATAAGATACTAATTTCTATTTTATTAATGATACTAGCAATGTGGTAAATATGAACACACTGTAACAAATATTTAATATCAGGTAATGTTAAAATTTCATTTCAGTGAGAAATTTTAACTCTTCCCCTAAGATCTCCCCATCCATAACAAATTAATTATGTAATAAAATAATCCAGTTGGCATTTTCTTTCCTTGTAATTCATCTGTTCAATCTTTAGTGGGGTTGCTATCAACAATACAAAGATCTAAAGATAGCAGGAGGTCAAAATAAGGGTTACCTTTATAAAGCCCAAGGTTTTCTTTCTCACAAAAGGCATCAGATAGCCAGGCTTTTCTCCTTGCTATTAAAATCAGAGATCTTAATATATCTGAAATATCTCTCTTTTTATTCAAATATCCCAATATCAGCTCAACTGCCTAAATATGTACTTTTCTTTTAAAAAAGATTATTTATCTTAGAGAGAGAGGGCATGTGAGCAAGCAGGGGAAGCAAAGGGAGAGGGAGAGGGAGAGGATCTCAAGCAGATTCCCCACTGAGCACAGAGCCAGACACAACGCTCCATCTCCCAACCCTGAGATCAACACCTGAGCCAAAATCAAGAGTTAGACCTTCAACTGCCTAAGCCACCCAAGCACCCCTAAATACGTGCTTCAATCAACAGGATTAAGATCGGATAGAGTTTGGAGGAACAAATTGTTATTGAGTGTTTACTACTCCTCATTTTTATAAAACTTACCTTTCAAGCATTAAAGGGCCACCTCTCATTGCTGTATCCCAGGCTCTGATGATTCAGCCAGGGCCTGCCTTGCCCGCAACCCCCTTGGTTTTGTAGGCCTCAATTTATTTTCTCTTAACCTTCAAACTCCCAGACTGGTCTTTTTTTTTTTTTTTTTTTTAATTGAATAAAGTTCCTATTTCTTTGGTAATTTAAAAAATGTTCCTCTCTGAACTTTCTCCATTTATGTTTAAAAGGGTGTTTGAATCAAACAGCATGAAGTGGTCTCTTTGCCCAAGAGCATCTCTTGGTTTTGCAGTGAAGTGTTTTCTGTCTTATTTTCCGTCCTTTTTGGATAACACCAGCATTGACGGATTTTCTCAGCTGCTACAGCTCAATAGTGCCAGGTGTGAAAAAGCACAGAACAACTATTTAAAAAGAGAAAGTTTTTCTTTTCTTTTCTTTCTTTTTCTCATTCTTTTTCTCTTTATAACAGATTTAGAGCCAGAATACAACTGATTCAGACTCTGTCCATGCAATGCAATATAAAATGTGAGAATTTTTAACTTTATAGGTTTCTAGAGGACAAGTTTAATTATACTTTAACCAATCACCGACTGGAGCACCTGTGTCACAATTTCAACTAGGTACATACTATGATCAAATTATTATTATGTCAGAGGAGGGAAGTAGGGATTAATACATAATATTTCTCCCAGATGTCACTTGCCTTAAAATGCTGCCTTTAAAAAAAAAAAAAAGATTTCAAGACTAAACCATAGTAAGACCAAAGCCTAAGTATTTAGTTCTTTAAAAACTAAGAAAATTTGGCTAAACCCATGTAGGTATTTTGTGCATTAGTAGAAAAAAAAAATACTAGGTCAGTGAAGGAAAGCAGAATTTGCCATTCCAAAATATGCTTCTTTGGCAAGAGGGTTATGTTAGGCTAATTCTTTTTAAGAGTCATTGTAGGAAAGGAAAAGTTCTGAAAACCTAATAGAAGTGACCCAGTAAGAGACATTTACATTTATAAGGGAAATCTCCACTTCTGTCTCCTTTTCTGTACCAGAAAGAGCAGGATAACTACTTCTCTTAAAACTCCTAGTATTATGCCTCCATCAGAAAGGATGAATACCCGACTTTTGGTTTCACTTATTTGCGGAGCATAACAAATAACACGGAGGACATGGGGAGATGGAGAGGAGAAGGGAGTTGAGGGAAATTGGGGGGGAGATGAACCATGAGAGACCATGGACTCTGAAAAATAACCTGAGGGTTTTGAAGGGGGGCGGGGGAGGTTGGGGGAGCCAGGTGGTGGGTATTGTGGAGGGCAAGCATTGCATGGAGCACTGGGTGTGGTGTAAAACTATGAATTCTGTTACGCTGAAAAGAAAAACAAACAAACAAAAAAAAAAACCTCCTATCCATGCAGAAGGCAGAGGACTTAAATCTGCATAACAACCTTACCCTTGTTCACTGTGCTTTTCCTGGTGACCGCCCATAGTCAGCTTCCCTCCTCTCCCTACTTTTGCCTTAGGCTAAAGAGATGGTATTTAAGATGGTGGCTTGGGACATTTGAGGTAGTTAATCTCCTTGGGTATTTCCTGTGTATACAGAAGTATACAAGTTCTTAAATTTTGTTTGTTTTTCCTGCTAACCCTTCTTTTATTACAGGGGAATCTCAGCCAAGAGCCAAGAATAAAAGGAAAATTATTTTTCTTCCCCCACATCAGAACCACGGCATAGATTATGTCAATTAAGCCAGTTAAAAGAATTGTATATACTAGTGGGATTCTGCAAAATTATATAAAGAGGTCTTATGGAAAGCGGTACCCATAGACTCAAACCTAATGGTTACAGAAAACTTAAAGGGCACCAGGAAGCCAAAATATGCTTCCAGCTTTTAGAGAAGACATGTAGTAATTTACTACAAGTAAAGAGATGTATGGAAACAGAGGGTAGATGCTCCCTGGCTTGGACAGCTGCCTCTGGAAAGGGGATAAGAAATATTTCAGTTCTTCCGTCTTTTTCAAGGGAGGTAGAATGTTTCCCCAGTTTCTTATGCCAAGGAAATGAAAGAGGAGGGAAGAGACTAAAATGGACTCCTATCTTGTCCCTTTCCTTCACATATAAGGAGAGACTGGGTTTCAGAGTAGGGTAATGAATGCCTTATTACACACCAGCATCAAGAAAGTGGAATACAAAAGGGTAAAAGCTTAAAAGCTTGGAGAGAGAAAAATTCCAAAAACGAAGGGAAGATATTATCAACTCTTTCAGGAGGAGGAAGAAAAAAAAGTAAGAAAAGACAAGAAAAATAATCTTTAAAGTATAGTGAAAATGTATGGGTAACTGGCTGAAAACTCACTCTCTCCCACCAAAAAGTTGCTGGCTGCCCATAGGATTTTCACTAACTCCCTAGTGGTCCTGTGCCTCCTATCCCCCAACTTGGACCTGCCTAAGACCCAAACTCACTGATCAAGTGCATCAAAAGCTTCAGAGCTTGAATTCTGGGGTCTGGAGTTTTCATCCAAGCTCTGCCACTTTGCTTCCTTTATCATTTTGGATAATTTATTTAACCTTTCTATGCTTGTTTCCTGAACTTAAAAATGGGATAATTAAAGCATCTGACACCTAGGGACTATTGAGAGAATCAAGATGAGATTTTGTGGTAAGAAGGCTCAGCACAGTTTCTGGCTTCTAATGCATGCTTAATAAATGCACACTCATATTATGTTCTTCATTTAAGACATGTAATTTAAGAAAAGTTATTCCCCCATACCTTGAATTATTAGTGATACAGCTATTGGTCTGAATTCAAGTTGTCAACCTCACTCATACCTTCTCAGAACACTGCTTTCCTACACAGAAGACAAAAGGAAATTTAGTTGTGCCCATCTCTCAGCACTGGACAGCTCTCTGCTAGTTTCCTCAAAATTTCCTTTCAGTCACCTCCTGCTGAGCCTATCCTGGTACATTCTGTGCTACTTTCAAAATTCTATTAGCCGAGAAAACAAAACACACACAAGTGGGTTCCCAAGCTGAGAAGTGCAAGCAGAAGCGCCAGGAAGCCACATGCCTGCAGGCACCAAAGCTGCAAACACCACCTTGTTCTAAAGCTGTGCCCGAGGTCAAAGAACCCCAAGAAACATTTCTGTCTTGGCCATAAGGCAGCCAGCACTTGCACATGCCCTCAGATACTTAGCTGCATTCCCTTCAATCAGCAGACTGAAAATCCTGAGCTCAGAAAACAAACAGCTCCTTGCTAAAGGCAAAATAAACCAATTTCTATTGGAAGGGGACTTTTTCCTGCATCTCTTGCTCTTAACGTAGCATTTACTTCTCTCTTGTCTAAAACCACATCCAAGTGGATAAGCCCTATGAACAGATGTAAAACACTTTCCTCAGGAGTTCTGCACATTTTCCAAGCAGAGGACCAGGTGATCTGGGAAGCAGAGAAATACCATTTTGAATGAGTCCTTCCCATAAGCAGGTCCCCCAAGCTCTTTTGCAGAAAAGATCCCAGGGCAAGCTCCTCAGTTTTTTTAATCCAAGAGGCTTCCTATTTTTTAAAAAGTACCCAGGTAAAGGAGCTGGCCCAGAATCATGTTTATGTTTATACAAAGGGTCGGACTGGTCAAGGGGCTGCATTTCCTTATTAAGGTCATTCTGGGCTGGAGAGGAAGACCCTGCTTTAGAAGCGAGTCCCTCTTGTAGCTTTCTGCCAGTGAGACAATAGTAACCCAATTAAACAATTCCTGAGAAAGCCAAGAGCAATGAAGTGGAAACCAATGAGGTGAAAGCACTTGGATGGTTCCTGGGTGAGGTTGCCAAATCAGTCACAGAGAACCTGAAGAGGGGAAATTTTAATGAGGAAAAAGTCCTTGCAACAGACCTTGGTCTTCAACTCTCAGTTCTGCCTGGAATCATGGCTAGGCGAGCTGGCCTGAGAGGTTTATGAAATCTAAAGGGTCTGAGACTCCCTCCCTCGGAACTCAAACCAAGCTTTCAAGCATGTGGCCGAACAAATAGAAGCTGCAGAACACACACACAACAGCAGCAAAAACGAAAAAAAGTTTCCTGCCTATCCCACTTTGAATGTTTTCATCATTGGCTTTCACTATTTGATTTTTTGGCTGAGCCCATCTGGCAGCACAGTGTGGTCTGTAGATCACACAAGCCCACCATATTCCTCCGAGGCACCACACCTCCCAACTCCCAGCTGCATCCCACAGCTGGCCAGTCCACAGAGGCCATCCAGATGCCCTTCAACGCCCAGATGCACGGATCTGAGACATGCATGGGACCTATTGCACATTTCGACTGGCTCACAGTGAGGGGACGGAACCAGCTGTCAGTGACCTGCTATGATACTGGTGTGACAGGGATATGCAAGGACCCCAGCAGCTCCCTCCAAGGCTGGCCTGTATCAAAGGCACAGCAGGACCAGAGTGAGACAACAGGATTACTCAGCAAAGATGTTTGACTGAGCAGGAGCTTGGAGAACCCAGAAAATTTTCCTTTAATACTGTCAAAGGTAACCTGCTCCTGGTAGTAATAAGAGCATTACTGTTCTGAGCCAGTGAGAACATTCCAATGCTCGCAGTGTGTGAAACAACCCACAGAAGACCATGGTTGCCTGACAGCCCGTTCTTAGTTGTCTCTACAATGCCTCCTTCAGAGGCCAGGCGGATTTCAAAAGGTAAGGTCGCATGGTCTTTCCATTTCCGACGAATTGACCTATAAAAGCATTGTGAAATTTGGGGAAGAAATCACGCAGAAGGAATTTGTCTTTTGCTACAGTTTCTTTTCCCAGGGCATAACAGAGGCTAAAGGGAAAGTGACGGTACAAAGCAGGGCGAAGGCTGTTTACCTGAAAAGGCACAGCTTGAAAATAAAGGCCAGCTTCCATGCACATGCAGGAAATGTGCCCTGATATTTCATTCACCTTTTCACAAAGCCTCCGTACCCGTGTCCTGACAGCAGGTGGGAGTAATGGGTATACGATGTGACAGTCCCAACACAAGGCAGGATCCCAGAGTAAATGCATTGGGAAAAATGCTACTACGAGGGGTTATGAGAGCACTAATACTACATTTTAAGGAGCTAAGGGCATGGCATGCCCACTGAGTGTTCTATCAGCATTTGGTTTAGTCCCAAGTGACTTATCATGGTCCACGGCATCTTAAATGACCTTAAAAAAGGAGCAGGAGTGAAGGTTTATAATTTGATAATAGGTAGAAAAACATCTGTGAATAAAAATTTTGGAGATGGTCATTTCGGCTTCCACCATCACTGACCTAATGGAAATTTCCTCTTATGAAAATTCTTTTTCATATTTCATGAAAAGTTTCAGAATGTCAAAACAAAGGAATAAAGTGTCAAAAATGATTCAGGAGCAATACAAAAACCAACGGTTTTGTTATTGGCTGCTGTTTATGTCACTTGCAATGGCACTTGGTTTCCTTGATTTTCGGTGGCACTAGACATATGAGGCTATAAGACACAAGGTAATTGGTGAGAATATAGCAGAGAGCTACATGACACTTTTTGAAACTATCTGACGTCTATATTATACTCCTCTTTCTTCTGATAGACTCTGCAGAGGGATCCTTTTCTAAAAGCATAAACTCATCATTAAAAAGTAAATTCAGGGGCGCCTGGGTGGCTCAGTGGGTTAAGCCTCTGCCTTCGGCTCAGGTCATGATCTCAGGATCCTGGGATCGAGCCCCGCATCGGGCTCTCTGCTTAGCGGGGAGCCTGCTTCCTCCCTCTCTCTCTGCCCACATCTGATCTCTGTCAAAATAATAAATTTTTAAAAAAATCTTAAAATAAAATTTAAAAAGTAAATTCAGCTTATATGTAAAAGGAAACTTGTTTCTCTGATATCTATATTAAATTCTTCTTCATTCTGATAGGCTGTACATGGGTCCTTTTTCTAAAAGAATAAAGTTGTCGCACGCACAAAGCCTTTAGGAATATGAATTTTTTGTTTTAGAATTTATAATACAAGTTCACTTTTTAAAATGACTACATTATTCCTTAACACACTCTTACATCATATCCCAAATCAGCCAATAATGGTTTAATACGTGAACCTAGTACAAGTTTCTTAGTTAAGTACCCATGCCTGCCAGGACATTATCATTAAAGACTCTCACCAGAATATGGACAGAAACTAACTCTGACATCCACCCCTTGTGTGCTGCATTCCCTTTGTGAGGACGCAGTTCTATGGAAAAGATACAGGAATTGGGGTCAAAGTCATGAAAAATCTCTGCGATTTTGTACTACCTCCAAACCTGGGTTTGGTCTTTAATTTCTCTTTAAGAAACCACAGCCAAGGAGCAGCTGGTACTGTTTACTCGCTTGCTGCACCTGTAGTTCTGCTTTGCAAGGCATAGAAATGGATTTTCTCCATGAAACGTGAATTTCTAGAGCTGGAGTTTGCTCCATCATTCATGGGTACACATCAAAAGCAGGAAATGAGAAAATGGCATCATTAGCGGACTGTTTAGGCTCTTCTCTTTGGTTTGCCTTTAAAATTAATCTCTTCCTGTTCACGACTCAGTGATGAAAACATCTTCCTTTGAAGATGAATTAACTGAAAAGTGCATTGAAGTATTTAAGATTTATAACATAACTACCTTGAACCCTCTGTTCTTGATGAACCTGAAGAATAGCTTCAGGCAGAAACTGTGCATTCCTGGCTACTCGATTTATGTCAAAATGATTTCTGAGCCTGCCATTCCTAATTCCGACATGCAACTGAAAACAGTTTGACCATTAGCACTGAGTTTGAAAACAAAACAAAACAAAACAAACAAACAAACAAAAAAAGCCGAACAATGTTCTTGAATTTTTCATTCCTTGGTGGTGCTCTGATAATTTTAGGAGCTAATGCTTGAACATTGCCTGAGTCAGTCCTAGTTTCAAGAAAGCTTTTTGGAGCAGAGCCCTTAATCCTGAAGACCTTAGAATCAGGGACTCTTCCTGCCTTGGAGAAGCTTATAGTTCAGCTGGAAAGATAAAGTCAGGAGCCCTTGGGTGGCTCAGTCAATAGGTGTCTACCAACTGCTAAGGTCATGACCCCAGGGTCCTGGGATTGAACCCTGCATCGGGCTCCCTGCTCAGTGGGAAGCCTGCCTCTCCCTCTCCCACTCCCCCTGCTTGTGTTCCCTCTCTTGCTGTCTCTCTGTCAAATAAATAAAATATTTTTTAAAAAGATAAAATCAGTGCATAGAGTGCTTAAAGTGAAGTGCCTAAATGTGTAATAATAATTTTATGTATGGTCCCTCCACAGCAACTTCTTAAGGTTTCCTCTTGGTGGTTTGACATTACTTTTGTCAATGTAATAATCTCTAGAACTGCTCTACCAAGTAATGGGAACCACCAGTCACATCCAGCTACTGAGTACTTGGTCTGTGGCTAGTGCCACAAGCTAAAGAGATACTTTGTATATGTTGAGTTAAATAAATATTATTACTAACAATGAATTTTGGAACACTGAAAATAAAATAAAATACAATTTTAAAAATAGGGACGCCTGGGTGGCTCAGTCGGTTAAGCGGCTGCCTTCGGCTCAGGTCATGATCCCAGCGTCCTGGGATCGAGTCCCACATCGGGCTCCTTGCTCGGCAGGGAGCCTGCTTCTCCCTCTGCCTCTGCCTGCCTCTCTGCCTGCCTGTGCTCGCTCGCTCTCTCTCTGACAAATAAATAAATTTTTAAAAAAATCTTTAAAAATAAATAAATATTATTACTGTTAATTTAATCTGTTTATCTTTACCTTTTATTTTACTAGAATATTTAGAATTATAGGTATTGTTCCCATTATATTTCTATCTGCGCTGACCTGCACTTGATTCCCTGTATTCATATCCAGATAAAATCAAGACATATATAAACTCTTTCTTGTTCCTTCTATAATTCATTCATTCATTCATGATAGGTAATTTCATTTCCCTCTTTTACAAATGAGGAAACTGAAGCAGGCAGAGAGGTGTCAGGTGTGATGGGGGATTTGAACTCAGGCAGTCTGACTCATCTAGCATGTTCTACTCTAAGAATCCAGTTGAGAAATCATGAGAATCAGAACCAAATGAGAGGTGGTGGGCCGGAAAAGAAAGGATAAACTGAAGTGTTATCATAAAGGCCATAGAAACACATCACAGTGACCAGTTTGCTGTATGGCATAAGGGAAATAGAGACAAGCTGACTCCCAGATTCCTGGTTAAAAAGATATCACCAAACAAAATAAGAGACATGTAGGAGAAATATATATATATAAGTGAAAATGAAGAATTCAACAGTCAAACTGAAGGTACCTGTGAGAAATCCAAGTGGAAATGTCTAGTAGGCAGCCAGATAGATCGATTGATCCATCCATCGATAGATCTGGGCCCCAAGGGAGATATTTAGGTTGGATATACTAATTCTTATTCATTTGCCCCCTCATCCTCCCCTCACTATCCCCCCAATATCCTTTGCCTTTTGAATTACAATGGAGCTTCGTGGTGGAATGAAACATGGTTCCCGACTTAAACAAATATTCATTCAAGATCCTGCACAACTGGGTCCCAAGCTCTCTGCTAAGCTCTTTCTCTGTGTAACATACACTTCGCTCCAGCCAAACTGGATACATATGTAACCTTGACATTAGTTGCACTCTCTAAACACTTCAACTGTTGGAGATTTAAAGGGATCAGGGCTACCAATGACACAAACTGTGGAATCTAATGTTTTCCCTAAGATTTATAGGAATTTGTGGGACAGTGGGAGTAAAGAAGGAGGTTACATAATCAGAATCACTCCAATTACTAAAAACTTTCAATTGCCATGGACACAGACAGTTCTGCTAGCCATTAGTAGATAGTAACAGCAATTGCTTGTGTGGAATCACTTTGGATTTATGCACAATTAGAGTTTTTTGTGACCTGAGTGATTTGTAACTAGAGGAGACTCTGTGATCAGTTTACAGCTCTACTTACCTTCCTGTTAATGTGGTCTCTCTCTTTTATATGAGCTAACCAGTCCTGGAAGTCAGCCCTCTTCCTTAATTTCAAGGAACCCCCCCCCCAAAAAAAACAAAAAACAAAAAACAAACAAAACCTAATAGCAAAGCAAAACCAAAACAAAAATACCACAGCAGAAAAAAATCCACCCACAAAAGACATTTGTTACAAGAAATGAAATACAGAGGAGATTGGGAAGAGATGGGAGGACTTACACCGTAATCATTGACACTGCATGTTAGACTGTCCCAGTACAGCAAGTGCCTCTCTTAGCATTAGTCTTCTTTGTCAACCTCTCCCTTTCTCTCCTCTCCCCTCCTGCTCTCAGCAGCAAACCTCTGAGTTCCCATTTCCTTAAGCAAATTGCTCCAGCCTCTACCCCACTGCAGTCTTAGGGCCCCCTCTGCATACCTCTGCTCTTCAAGATTCTCAGCTAAAGGGAAGGGATTTGCCTTCCTTGGAAGATAAATGTACCTGCAATCCTTGGTTACACAAATTCTTCTTCCCAAGTCTTTGCTTCTCCTCTGGTTCTTGTTAAATTCCTAACCAATCTAAGGCACAATTCAGTTCAAGGAAGCAGGTCTCTGGTTCCCCTTCCCCAACCAAAGAGTGTGTCCTCCACCACCCCTAGCTCTCATACTGCTAGAGGCACCTTCACTCCTTTAGGTGGACAGTTTCCTGCACTTCCTGCATATACTTCCTATTTGAATGCATAGGTTCCATGTGGCTTACACCAGTCATCTTTGTGGTACAAACTGGTTAAACTGACCTCCAAATCTGTACACATGGAAATAATTAAAAACAACAACAACTCTGATATACCCTTCTCTTGTTTCATTTTGGGTAAAGCTACAAGGCGATCCTTAGAATCACCTTGTTTGGAAATGAAAACAGTGAATCAGTAACTCTCCTGTAATTATATATTTGAAATCCCATCTACACCCTGTCACGCCTCGTAAGTGGATTTCAGATTTGCATGGGAAACAGATTGTGCTTTGCCGCTGCATTTACCCAGCGGATTTGCTAATAATTTAGGAAGTTTAGCAAATATGATGCAGTGTAACTTGTAATATTTATTTGCTCTCTCAGCTGTGATTTTAATCCCCTAAATAACAAGCTCAGACAACAAATTATTGATATGCTTTGTGCTGTTTATCAATATTTACTTAGATTTTGGGAAAAAAAATCCAGATGGGGGCTATTTAACATGATTGAGCATTAAACTGTTTGATTTGATACTCACTGTTTTTGAATATACATAATAAACACACAGAAGTTATTGATGCAAACCTGTTTGTTCCTGTCTACAACAGAGATTAAAAAGGGCAGTTTTTTTTCCTTTCATTCAGGAAAAAAAAGCAAGTTAGTTCAAATATAATTTGTTTTGCTTCTTTGATTTGAAAGCACATTTTAAATGAGCCAAATGGATACCATATGGCCTAACTGTCACTTAACGTGACATTTAAGGACAATACATGGTTTGCATCCTATTTTAGTTACTACACGGTGTGTGGCTCTATATCTTCCTTCTTCATGACAAATTCTCACTTTACTCAGCTTTACAAAAGTACTAGGCAGAGTGACGGTAACGAAAATATATTTTATAGATTAGTCACTTGAGCTCTGTAGAATGTGTTTGGGAAGAACATTTTTGAGAACATTTCCAAAATCCCTGTGGGCTTATTATGACAGATAAATGAAGATCAGAAAGTAGTGATATGATTTACCTTTGACAATAATAGGTTGGGGGTCACACTGGAAGTGTGGGGCTCTATCTTGAATCTGGGACAGTAGTAGCGAGCAGTATTCGAAGTTCAAGATCCTGCTTCCAGGTTGGCACACCTGGTCTTTTTTCTCCCCTATAAGCATCACAAGAATGCAGTCTGATTTTTCTACCTCACTGTTATATCCCTAGTCTCTAGAATAGTACTGGATTATAATAAGCTGCCAATATATATTTTCTGAATGAATGAAATCGAGGGGACTCATTCTACTATTCTTTGATTATTCTTCTGTTACAACTAATCTTGTAATATTAAAGCCATTTCAGTCCTTCTTCCTCTTTTCTGGATGAAAATCACCTGGTACCTTCTGATCTTGATTTATCTGTCATAACAACCACATAGGGATTTCTAAAATATCCAGTGATTTCTATCTATGTCTTTAAGTAATCTGCATACCAGAACAATGCTTTCAAAATTTTATTTGACTGAATTTTAATCACCTTTGGAGTAGACACATCAACGACATATCCAAGTTAGAGTTCTGACCTTCAGTTTGTCCAGGTGGAGAATATGACATGCTGTTTCTCTCATCCTTTCCTTAGGAGGTGATGCATGAGGAAGGGATAGTGATGTGAAGAGAAGATTCTTCAGGGGCAAATTTTCTTTTTATTTTGAAATAAATGGAATGCTATTGGAGATAGCTCTGACTGGAGGTGCTATTTAGCTCTATTTTGAATGGAGCCTCTGGAGTGTTTCTAAGGCCATTTATGTGAGATTTTAAAAATGTGGCTCACCAACTGTTCCAGCTCCTATTTTCTTGGGGAAATTCATATTAAACCTTTCTCTTCCAGGGTTGAGCTGCAGTCAGAACACTGAATTAACAGTTATCAGTATGGGTGCCTGGGTGGTTCAGTCGGTTAACCATCTGCCTTCAGCTCAGATCATGATCCCAGAGTCCTGGGATCGAGACCCACATCGGGCTCCTTGCTAAACGGAGAGTCTGCTTCTTCCACTCCCTCTGCCTGCAGCTCCCCCCGGCTTGTGCTCTCTCTCTCTCTGTGTCAGATAAATAAATAAAATCTTTTTAAAAAATAAAATAAAATAAATAAAATCATCAGTAAACTGGGGTAATGTGCACATGTCGGTTTAGGCCTTAGTAATCATTAACAACTCATTTAGTTGGCTTTCTACACGGAGCCTTAAATCACAAGTGAAAACTAAAGAAAAAAAAAAAGACTTCCAGTTCTGGATGCCTTCTTGGTCTATCAGTAGGACCCTCATAATCACCAGCGGGTCCCAGGCCACGTTTTGAGAATCCTGCTCTAGAGAAGAAAGAAATCCAGACTCATAACCAGCAATTTTTTCCTGGTGCTCTGACTCAGCAGAGAAAGAGGAAGTAACACTTCTTACTAAAGTATATTTTTCCTTAAGGATAAATATTCTATTGGCCTAAAGATTTAGATTCATCAAATGAATCTACTAGCATTATTGTATTAGAGCCTGGTGATGCTCCAAATGAAACCTGGCTAACTAAGGAATTAAAAATTGTTCCATAAATATTCCTTACACAATTTACCTTACATGAAATGTCTAGCTCTTAAAATTTTAACTTCAGTCTTTCTACTATTCTATTCTTCTGGCTCTCACTCAGCTTATATACAACACACGTGTATATTAGTGTGTCTACACATGTGTAGATTACATATTGTATTGTGTGTATGTGCAAAGCAGATATGTGCATATATACTTCAATAAATGATTAGTACCCCAGTCATTCTCTCCTTCCCCTCCCTCCTGCTTTCCTTGCCACCCTAGCTGCACCTTCTTCCTGATCCAGCCTAGCTTTCAAAGCCCATCACTTAAACTCATCTTTCATAAATACACTTGTATCCCATGCTCATTCTATCCCACTTAGGTGGCAAAATTCACAAACACAGATCAATCTAAATGTCTAGTCTTTAGCTCTACGCCTGGTGACCTATCCCTAACACTGGCAAAAAATTACAGTTGCTTTGTGTGTCCCATGGAAAGTCCAGGGCAAGCCTTTTGAACTCCCATGCCAGTCAGTCATAGATGTGGGCTAATGCCCCGATCCTAGGGGTAAGGGTGGGGTTAGGGGAGCAAAGGGTTAATCTAAGTGAAGCCATTCTCAACCTCCAGCAGGGGAGGGATGAAGCCACTAGCTGCCAATAAACACAGCAGCACCAGCACAGAAAGGATCTGGAGGAGACCTACATCTCTTCATTTTCTTTAGGAAGTTTTCTTGATTATTCTTCATACAGGTAGACCAAACTTTTTTTTTTTTTCTCCTACCTCTGACCCCATCATTTCCCTCATCACTCTCAGCCCAACACCTTGCCTCTGTTTTCTCAGAAAATACAGAAACCCAGTTTAGGGCCCTCCCTGTTCTTGGGAAGGAAAATGTCTAAATTCCCTTAACGTGGTTTCAAGCCCAGACTGCCATGACCTTTAGTTATGTTTCGAGCTTTCTCTTCAGTCACAGTCCTCACTGCTTTAGCTCTACAGAACCTCTTAAGTACCTTGAAAGCACACATCAGACCCTCTGCCCTCCTCTACTCAGAACTTTTGATTTCTAAAATTTTAAATTATCAAGAATTATGTTTACTTGCTGTTTATTCACCATAAGTCACACACAGCTGACATTTATCCATGATGGTAACCATGAATTTTCCATCCTGAATTCTTTTGGTTTGGATTCATCATTTGCTTGGTTAAATTATGAAATCCAGTAAGATTTTTAAAGATGGGACCCATGTGCAATACATCCGCTTGCTAGAGAATATCTACTGGTTGGCTTAAATTTTTTCTTAAAGATTTATTTATTTATTTATTTGAGAGAGAGAGAAAGAAACAGAGAGACAGAGAATGAGCAGGAGGGGCAGAAGGAGAGGGAAAGAAAATCATAAGGAGACTCCCCACCGAGCACAGAGCCTGACATGGGGCTCAATCCCAGGATCCCAAGAACATGACCTGAGAAAACCATGAGTCAGATGCTTAACCAACTGAGCCACCAAGTGCCCCTGGCTTAAATTTTTCATAGATACTTACAAAATATTTTAGTTGACCATGAAATTCTTGGATCAAACTTAACTTTACTTCAAAATTCAGTAGACATTATCTAATTTCTCACATTAGATGTTGGTATCAAAAACGGTAAGGTTCAGCTGGCATTTATACCTTAGATAAAAACTGCTTTAAAAAAAAACTTAGATGTATATATGATTGTGGATTTCTGAAAATTACAGTAATTTATCCGGCTTTACCTTGATTATTTTACATCACCTTTTCTAAAGATTCCATATTTTCTGAGATCCAGATCCACTTATAAACTCAAACGTGATAACTTCAAAAGTTTTCTATTTTAATGTATATTAATAAATAAATTAATTATATTGATGATTTAAAGTATATTAATAAAATTAGAAACACAATTTTGCATATATGACGTTTACCTTGTCTCTCTCATATCATCTTCCATATAGTCTTTTTTAATATTTCAGGTATTTCTTTCCTCATACCTATCTTCTCTATTTCTTTGTTTTTACAAATCATATTTATGTTCTTTTTGTTGCTTTTTAAAAAAAATTTAATTTTTTTATTTTTTAATTTTTTAAAAATGTTTTATTTATTTGACAGAGAGAAATCACAACTAGGCAGAGAGGCAGGCACAGAGAGAGAGGAGGAAGCAGGCTCCCTGCGGAGCAGAGAGCCTGATGCGGGGCTCGATCCCAGGACCCTGGGATCATGACCTGAGGCGAAGGCAGAGGCTTTAACCCACTGAGCCACCCAGGCGCCCCATAATTTTTTTATAAACATATAATATATTTTTATCCCCAGGGGTACAGGTCTGTGAATTGCCAGGTTTACAAACTTCACAGCACTCACCATAGCACATACCCTCCCCAATGTCCATAACCCCACCCCCCTCTCCTGACCCCCCTCCCCCCAGCAACCCTCAGTTTGTTTTGTGAGATTAAGAGTCACTTATGGTTTGTCTCCCTCCCAATCCCATCTTGTTTCATTTGTTCTTTTCCTAGCCCCCAAACCCCACATGTTGCATCTCCACTTCCTCATATCAGGGAGATCATATGATAGCTGTCTTTCTCTGATTGACTTATTTCACTAAGCATGATACCCTCTAGTTCCATCCACGTCGTCGCAAATGGCAAGATTTCATTTCTTCTGATGGCTGCATAGTATTCCATTGTGTATATATACCACACCTTCTTTATCCATTCATCTGTTGATGGACATCTAGGTTCTTTCCATAGTTTGGCTATTGTAGACATTGCTGCTATAAACATTCGGGTGCACGTGACCCTTCGGATCACTACGTTTGTATCTTTAGGGTAAATACCCAGTAATGCAATTGCTGGGTCATAGGGTAGCTCTATTTTCAACTTTTTGAGGAACCTCCATGCTGTTTTCCAGAGTGGCTGCACCAGCTTGTATTCCCACCAACAGTGTAGGAGGGTTCCCCTTTCTCCGCATCCTTGCCAGCATCTGTCATTTCCTGACTTGTTAATTTTAGCCATTCTGACTGGTGTGAGGTGATATCTCATTGTGGTTTTGATTTGAATTTCCCTGATGCCGGGTGATGTGGAGCACTTTTTCATGTGTCTGTTGGCCATCTGGATGTCTTCTTTGCAGAAATGTCTGTTCATGTCCTCTGCCCATTTCTTGATTGGATTATTTGTTCTTTGGGTGTTGAGTTTGCTAAGTTCTGCTCTGATCTATATTATTTCTCTTCTCCTGCTGGGTTTAGGCTTTCTTTCTTGTTCTTTCTCCAGCTCCTTTAGGTGTAGGGTTAGGTTGTGTATTTGAGACCTTTCTTGTTTCTTGAGAAAGGCTTGTACCGCTATATATTTTCCTCTCAGGACTGCCTTTGCTGTGTCCCACAGATTTTGAACCGTTGTGTTTTCATTATCATTTGTT